>CM047747.1:40711385-40761385 GCA_026225825.1 Pistacia integerrima
GAATACATCTTTAAAAAATATAAATTAAAAAAATATTTTAACAACTTAATTGATTAAAAAAATATTTTAACAAATTAATTGCGTCTTTGACGTTGAACCTTGAGAGGAGCTCAAGGGTAACCAGATGGTCTTATGGAGTGAAGCTAGCTTGGTAGTTCGAAATACGACCAAAGTATAAAATTTGAAGCATTGTCAGTTTTGCAACTGATGTTTAACTTTGACATTGTAATTGAAAGGTAAATGTTTACCATAGTAGATTAGCTTCATCTGGACATGGTCTCATAGATATAGGCAGGTTGCCAAACTATGTAAAAATGTGTTGGCTTATTTATATTGATATTAAATAAGCCAACACAAAACGCATAAATAAACATGTTAACCCATTCCGCTTTAAGTTTAATCAACTTCGTAAAGTGATTAAAACTTTAAGTTAAAGAAGTCACACATTTTCTCTAAGTAAGCTCCATTCAAAAGATAAAACAATCATATTCAAAAAAAAAAAAAAAATAAATAAATAAATTCATTTGTTAGAAAGTTGCACTGTGTTCTCTCTCAACAAACCCATTTCCTGTTAAGTGCGATGCTAAAATATTAGGAGAAAAAAATTGGAATAAAAGATAGATGATAAGTATATTAAGCTAGTGCTAAATAAACGTTCTTACTACATCAAAGACGACGAAGACAATGCATGGCCATGCAAGTGGAGTTGGTGGAGTTGTTAACCCCACTACGTGATTGGAGGTCATTGTCGAGCCCCTTTAGTTTTGCTACATATCACTATCCACCCAACCATTTACAAGATCTCTCATAACATGATTTCTATTTGTTTTAACTCAAAGGCTTGCCTAATCATGTAATAGAAAATAATCAACAATGTTATACGTATAAAGTTATATAGGACCTAACTTATGTGGTTGTTTATGTATCAGTAAAAAATAGAAATGAAAAAAAAAAAAAAAAAAGGTAATAAATTATAATATGCCAACTCAAAGATGACAAATTGTTTGTGATTAAAAAATAATCAAATGTTATACCAACTCAGCAATAAGTCATAATGAACTATAGATTCATAATAAATTTGTAATTTTAACCTTATTTTTCATTTTTATTCTTGTTTAAAAGATGAAGAGGGAAGGTTTGGAACAAATTTAAATCCAAAGCTTAGGGGAGGTCGAGGATAATAACCATTCAATAAATACTATTAATCAATCTCAACTAATCAAAGCTTTGAAAAAGTGTAGCTATCAAGGTGGGAACATTAGAAAAAAAGACATATCTCCTAGCCTAGTACAACCATGTTTGTCTTCTCCCACACTTTGGGACATTGCCAATACAACTAGCCTGTTGGGATATCTAATTAAAGGTAGGTATTTTACAGCTTTCACCTTCAGCCTCGAACTTAACCTTAATCTCGGATTTGTGATTTAGTTCAATAAAATATATATGCACAATGTTGTATTATCTTGACCCAACCCAAAATAAATTTAGTTCCACTTTGAGTGGCCGTGACCAATAACCACACTGGAATATGGTACACCCCATGCTTTAAAATGGCGTTACCAATCAAATAAAATTTTATTAACAACTTTGCTTAGGTACAATGTTTTTTCTCCAATAATTTAAAAAAGTCATATTTTTCATCTTTCTTTATTATTTTTTATAAAAGAAATCTTGACGAAACGAGGATACTTATTAGAAAGAAGAAAAAAAATCATATCTATGATAAAATGATAAGGGGGTAGGTATTTCGAATCAGATTGACTAGATCAATTTTATAGACGTTGCTTTCAACATTAAAACATTAAAAAAAAAAAAAAATTTGAAAATGTAACCATTTCTTTGATTCTAATAACAAACAAAATGATTCACATAATGCCTTTAAAAATAAGTGTCCTTGTCTAAATGTGTCTTGTAATGAGTGATGAAGGCAAAGAGGCTTGTAATTCGAGTCAAATATTTTAAAATTTATGACGGATGAATGATAACTGTTAATGAATAATTATTTAAATAATAATAATACATAGCTTTTCTTTATAAAATAATTTTAAAAGAAATTGTTGTATTATAGAAATAGAATTAAAGTAATGAAAAAAAGTTGTGTTTAGGGTTTGAGAGTTGCACTATGTTCTCACTCAACAAGCCCATTTCCTGTTAAATGCGATGCTAAAGTAAGAGAAAAAAAAAATTTGGAATAAAAGATAGGTATAAAGATCTAAATAAACATGCCCACTGTTGACCAAAGATTTATGGTGCTAACTGCAAGTTCTCAAAATGTGAGGACCTGACTGAAGTTTTACAAACGATGTCGTTTCACTTTAGTTGTAAAAGTCTTCTTCCCAAAGCGATTATTCGTGTAATGAGCTCTTTGTAACTTTACTCTTCTTCACTCACTCTCTCACTTATTTTCTTCAAGTATATAAGCAGCCACAATGTATTTTAACTTGTTAATCAATCAAATACAAAGAATTATTCAGCTTAGAATCAAGTTTTATCTTTCTTTTCTTTCAAATTCACATGGTATCAGAGCCCTAGACTCACGTCAATGGCTGATTTTTCTGGTGTTAATCTCTCTGCAAATAGCATGAATAAGCTCCAAAATTCCACTGATTCGCACTCCTCGATCTTCTCTTCAAGCTTACAAGTGATTAATCCAAAGTTGACACGAGACAACTATCGAGATAACTATCAATTTTGCAGGTCGCAAGCTCTTTCTATTGTTGGAGCTCATGAGCTGGAAGAACACCTCACAGGTTTAATTACGTGTCCTCAACCTTTAATTTCATCGAAAGTGAAAATTCCTCCGAAATAGAAAGTGCTCTGTCAAAAAACAACCTAACCAAAAGCAAAGTCAATCCGGTGTATATTGCTTGGAAACGAACTGACAAGTTTTTAGTTACTTGGTTACTTGCTTCAATCTCTGAATGCATGTTTAGTTGTATATCAAAATGTCAGCTCTCATCTGAGATTTGGTTTGCTCTTGAGCGAGAATTCCTAAATGATTCTAAAGCCAGAGCTCTACATTTGAAAAACCTCTTACAAACTACACAAAAAAGGCAATTTAAGCATTAGTGAGTATGTTAAGAAGATGAAAAAATATTGCGAAAGTTTATCTGCTAGTGGTCCGATTATCACGATGAAGAAGTACTCGGTATGTGTTAGACGGTTTGGGACCTGAATTTGATGCGGCGGTGGTTAACTTGACTTCACGGCTTGAATCCAAGTTTGATCTGATGACACTTCAAGCCGACGTTCTTGTTACGAAGTATGAATTGAGGTTAGAAAAGTTTAATTCTGTTGATTTTTCTGCTAGTTCTGTCCACGTTGCTGCTGTGAGTAATGCTTTGCTCTTAAACCAACCTTTATCAACACCAATAATTCTTCAAATGATCCTATAAACACTTCAAGTTTCTCATCTCAATTTCCTCCGTCCCTAAACACTTTATCCAATCCATCTTTTACTCAACATTGTCCTTTACCTGCTCCAGTCCCCTCTATCCATTATGGCCAATTTTATCAACCAGAATCTTCTAATCCTTATGGTGCTTCAACCGTCTCCTATCAACCTACTGGATTTATAATTTCTGGATGAGGAAGAGGTAGAGGAAATGGTAGGGGCAGACTGATTTGTCAACTATGCAGTAAAATTGGACACACTGCTGTGCAGTGTTATCATCGGTACAATTCCAATTACAATGGTGCCCCTCCTCAGTACAACTCAAATAATCATTCCATAGGTGTTGTAAATGGTGCATCTCCACAGTTCAGTTCTACCAATCACTCAATTGGGAATAGATATTTCAACTCTAGTGAGCAACTTAATGGATCTTTTACCAATCCAAACAATCAAACAATACAGATCCCTTCACAGCAATCTCCACAGTCGTTACAACCTGGCTTTGTTTCTTTCAATACAACACAACCACATGACAACTATAGTGGTCTTAACCATTAGCAACAACACTTTACCTCACCACCACAAAACCTCATAGTTCCAAGCCAGCAGATCACACCACCAACTTAAGCCTACTTTGCCTCTTAACAACCTTCACCATTTAACTCACAGCCTTCATCACATATACCTGTTGCATCAAATTCCTACACACCTGCTCAAGATCCTGCCTGGTATATGGACTCCGGGGCTAAAGATCATGTCACTTCTGACCTCAATTAGTTGACTGTTAGCAGAAACTATGGTGGAGCTAATCAACTACAAGTAGGCAGTGGTGAGTTCCTTGATATCTCCCATATTGGCTTTACTTCCTTACCTAGCTCTTTACAATCTAAATGTTTACACTTAAAAAACGTTTTGCATGTACCTAGAATCACTAAAAATCTGCTAAGTATATCTAAGTTCACTAAGGATAATAATGTTGTTATAGAATTTAACTCTGATTGTTGCATTGTTAAGGACAAACTTTCCGGGCGGTGTTCTTTGCGGGGAGAACTTAATCTTTGGGTGTATCGTTGAGACTTCCTTCTGTCAGTCCTCTACCTTCCTTTGATCAGTCTACTGCACCTCTTAAATGTCAAAGTTTTGTCTCATCGATTGAACCTACCAAAGTAACTTCTACTGAACCCAAGTCTGCTGTTAAGAATAAGTCTGCTGTTATTGATAATGAGCCTGTAGGAAGATGTGCTAAAACCTCCAGTCTTGTATCTTGCAATAATCCTATGTTAGCCTTAAGAATAAATCCACATACTGTCTTAAGGTTGGCAGTTCCAAAAATAGTAGTAATGAAATAGCTAGTGAATCTGTTTTGAATAATTGTAATTCCGTTGCCTTTAATAAAGATGGTTCTGTTTGACACACTGTACTAGTATTTCGACATGTCCTTTTGTTAATGTATCATCAAATACTGCTCATGATAATTGTTTTACTAATTATCTGCTTTGTTGCTAGTCTTAATTCTGATATGTCTGATGCATTAGCATGTACTGTTAATATTCCCTTACATACTATCTCTGATTATGGTTCTCATGTATCTGACATTGCAACTTCATCAACTACAAATCATGTTGAAATACACAGAAATCTACAGTCTGATATAGGTGCATCTGTTTCTAATATTCCTAACTGTAAATCCAGCATCTCTGACTATCCATCTCTAGCATTACAAGCTGTTAGCAACAAAGAAACTACTTCCTCACTTTGGCACAATCGTCTAGGTCATCCACACTTAATAGTTTTTAATAAAATCATGCATCAAGTGCACTCAAATTCATCACAAACCATTCCAGCCTTATCTTTTTGTGATGCACCAACTTGGCAAAGTACATAGAAACCATTTTCCTATCTCTGACTCTAGGGCCACTAAACCATTAGAATTGATTCATAGTGATATATGGGGTCCAGCTCCAATTGCATCTTTAGAAGGGTTTAAATACTATATCCATTTCCTAGACGATTATAGTCGATTTACGTGGTTATTTCCCTTAAGAACCAAGGCTGAAGTGCAATCTGTCTTTATCAAATTCCTTCACTTAGCTGAAAGACAGTTTCAACATAAAATCCATTGTTTACAATCTGATCAAGGGCGCGAGTATAAAGGTTTAGTGCCTTACTTAACAAAATCAGGAATCCAGTTCAGGTATTCGTGTGCTCATGTGCATCAACAAAATGGACGTAGTGAAAGGAAGCATAGACACTTAGAAGAGACAGGTTTAACTTTGTTAGCACATGCATCCATGCCTATGCATCTCTGGTGGTTTGCATTTGACACTGCTACTTTTCTAATAAATAGAATGCCTACTGCTGTTTTGGATTTTATTTCACCATATCGGGAGTCTTTGTTTGGTAGACCACCCCTGTACAATTCTTTAAAGGTTTTTGGGTCAGTATGTTTCCCTTATTTGAGAGATTATAATCAACATAAACTTAGCTTTCATCTTCAAAGTGTGTGTTTGTAGGATATAGCCTAATTCACAAAGGTTATAAGTGTCTAAGTGTCGAAGGAAAAATTTACATTACTCCTAATGTTAAATTTCATGAAATAGAGTTTCCTTTTAAATCTGGTTTTGGTCAGCCTAATACTTCAGCCCCTGGAGAAACATATCTCAAAGAGTCACACACTCATTTTCTTTATTCCAAAGTTCAACCACCTGATGTGTCCAGCAAAAAAGTCTCTCCAGCAGAACTGAGCTCTCAAGTTAGTCCTCATTCAACAGTTGGAGTATCAAATTCTACCTCATCCTATAAGTCTGATCTTGCTCCTGCAAATAACTCCAATTTACCTACTGATTCCTCTCCAAGTTCTTTTAACACAGCACCTAATTCATCTAAACTAGTGTCCAATCCTCAAAATTCCTCTCTTGAACTAATACATTCTCCCTATAAGCAACCTGATTCCAAACTCTCAAACCATACACTTGCAATAGATATGACCTCTTATCCACCTCTTCATCCTCCTGTCACTTCTCAGTCATCCTCTAATCAAGATCTTACTCACTGCCCACTTGTAGTTGACTTGGCATCCTCACAGTTTCTCACTACATCAAGCGATCGCCTCCAAATACAAACACACATCCCATGTTAACAAGATCCAAAACCAATTCTTCCATGACCCTTAACCATTCGGGAAAAAGCGCATTTATTTTATCTGGTAACACCCCTGTCCTCCATGAACCTTGTTCTGTGAAAGAGGCATTAGCTACTGCTGAATGGAAAGAAGCTATGCAAATGGAATTTGATGCACCAATGAAAAACAACACCTGGATTTTGGTACCAAGAACTAATGACATGCATGTAGTTGGGAATAAATGGGTGTTTAGGACCAAGTTTCATGCTGATGGTTCTTTGCAAAAATACAAAGCTAGATTGGTTGCTAAAGGGTTTCAACAAACACCGGGTTGGACTACTTTGAAACGTTTAGTCTGTAGTTAAACCTTCCACCATTAGGATCATTCTCACCCTTCTTTGTAACTAATGGTTGGGATATCCAACAAGTGGATGTGAACAATGCATTTCTTAATGGCACTTTGAATGAAGTAGTCTACATGCAGCAGCCTGATGGATTTGAAAATGCTGCTATTCCCTCTTATGTTTGCAAATTAAATAAGGCTCTCTATGGCCTAAAACAAGCCCTTAGAACCTGGTTTGACAAGCTGAAGTTTGCACTTATTGCCAAAGGATTTCAGAATTCTATTTCTGATTCTAGTTTGTTCATTTGTAAAAATTCTGGTCATGTTACATATATTCTTATATATGTGGATGACATTTTGATTACTGGATCCAACTCTTCATCTATACATCAGCTTGTTCAAGAATTGAATGATCAATTTGCTTTAAAGACACTTGGTTCCATCAAATACTTCTTGGGGTTAGAAGCTACAAGAACACTTGATGGTATTCACTTAAAACAGACTAAGTATATTGTTGATCTACTTGTCAAGACACAAATGCAAGATTCTCATGCATGTTCAACCCCAATGGCTGTTGGTATCAAACTCTATTCTACAGACAGCCCTTTGTTCAATGATCCTAGTCTTTATAGGAGCACCATAGGAGCCCTTCAATACCTTACCCTTACTAGACCTGATATAAGCTTGTAGTACTACAACATTATGCATTTCTAGCCATGACGTTCATTGTAGCTAAAAGTATGAATTTACGTAGCTAAATGGTTTAGCTACAAATGCAATCTTTTGTAGCTTATCGTAGCTAGAAGTGGCGTAGCTAAGATTTAGCCATGTAACTTTTTGCTTACGTAGCTAACAATTTATATTTTTTGCTATAAATGAGATTAATATGTAACTAAAAACTTAAATGTTTTTGCCATAACAATAATAAGCTTGTAGCAAAAACTTTGCCTTTATAGCCACGGAGAATAATCTGTGTAGCTATGTTTGTATTTTAGCTACAAAAATATAAATTTGTACCTAAATCTTGAAAATTTCTGCTACAAAAATAATATCCATAGCAAATATATTAACTTTTTGGCTACGTGACAGCTAAAATCATAACTAAATAAAAATATCATTTGCCACATATATAGTGAATTTATAGCTAAATTTTAATTTTTTTGCTATAAACATATGAAAGTCATATCTGTATATAAAAAAATATTGCTATAGACAGAGTGTGTTAATAGCTAAATATTGAAATTACTTGCTATGAATATTTTCGATTTAGCTAAATATTATAATTATTTGCTATGGACATATTGAAGTCATATCTATATGTGAAATTCAGTTGCTATGGACATAGTTTGTTCATAGCTAAATATTGAAATAACTTGCTATAAATACTTTTAATTTGTAGCTAAATATTATAATTATTTGCTATGGAACAAATAATTTATATAAAAAATTTATAATTTATTGCTTCAATTAAAATTAATTGTACAAATATTGCAATAATTAACAAATTTAATAATAATTACAAATTTATAGGAATTCTTTTATATTAAATAGATAATATGACATCATACGAAAATTTCTAACATAAAAAGTTATACATTAGCAAAGTCATTTCCAATCAAATAATTGTCTACTCATAAAATCCTTCATCCTAGTCATTTAAAATGTTATCAACTAATTTTCTTTTACAAAATATGAATCTTCAATGTCATAGCAATCTTTCCTGACCATTTAAGAATTTCCACCAACCTGCAATATCAAATTTGAAAAAGAACTTAGATTAATCATATAGATTAATGTAATCATTGCATATCACTTTATGATTAATGTAAAAGCAAAATGGTTTTCATAGTATATATGCAATTTTCAAAATAACTTACAATTTCATCCAAAGGGATTTGGTTATTTATTGAAGATTGTTGACCTTGAGTTGTAAGCATCGTCATGAACTTCTCTTCCCATCGTCTATTCATCTCCTCCATTTGCTTTTTCACATCTTCTAATTTCTCATTTGCTTCCCTCTTTGCCTCCTCCACCCTTTCATTTGCTTCCTTCCTAGTTGTTTTTACTTGTTTCATAAGTTGTGCTTTAGTTGGTCTACTTCCAAAATATTCGGTAATACTTTTTCCTGGACCATAGGCACGCAAATAGCCATTCTTCTCTAGACCAAGGACCTCTTCAAATATTTCATCATCATTCAATAAGATTTGTCCTTCTACTTGTTGCTTTTTTAATTGATCAAACTGTGACTACAAAACAAATTTATGGTATTAGCTTGGATGTGTGTGTGTAATAAAAAATCAATAAGTAGTTAAAGAGAATACAAAGCTATTACAATAATGTCTTCTGTAATGGATTCAACTTGCTTATCTTTCTTTTTTTTCGAGATTCTATCCAAACTTCAATACGAGAAGGAGCATATCCATTTTTCTTTTGCTGTCATAATAAAAGTTATGAACATATTGATTAAAAATAATGAATGTGAATTATTAAACTTAATCTAATATTTGAAAGCAAATTCATACCATTTGACGTCTGAGTCGAGCATAACTTTTAGTTCCTGTGTAAGGAGGCATAGACCGCTTTGATCTATTTGTCTTATTCTTGTTACTCCTTTCCTGTATAATGATAAAATAAACAATAATATTTATATCTTATAATTACATAGTAATTATGCTAAAATGTAACTTAAATAGCTATGCTTACTTAAAAGGTTGCCTCACTCCATAGTAATATTATGTGTTTGGTGTGTGTTTAATTATATGTTTTTATCAATAATTGTGTCATTAAAAAAAATTTAATAAATATCAAATAAGTGTATTTTTTAAAAACCCTAAAAAGTTATGAGATTTCATCTCAATATAAACAGTTAATGTACGGAAGAAAATAAAGTAAGTTGTAAAAGAAAACTTACCTTCAAAGAAAACTGATTCTTGAAAGAAAACTGTAAGTAAAATAATTTGCAGAAGAAAAAAAAGCATAGAACACTAGAAAATAAAAACCTCAATGATGTTGTATTGGCTCCAAAAAGAAAACTAACCTTTGAAGCCTGAATATTGTCTGTAAACTCTTCTGATTGTTGAAATCAGTTTGCCGCCCCTTGTTCTTGACTGCCCCATGTTTATGATAAAATAAAAAACTTCAAATAAAACCCTAAAAAAAAAGCGCCATTGAAAAGATGTAGAGGGATAAAAGTGCCGCGCAGTTTTACTTTTACAATTTGGGAAAATATTTACTCTTTATCCTATTTAATTGTAAATATATTTTATTTATTTTAATTATTTTATATAACTGTGTCAAATAAATAAGAATAAAAGCTTTGTATTTATTTAATTAAATTCTTAAATAGCTACCTCTGAACTGGTTATAATCTCAATTAAACAATAATGTTATGGATACATGTATTTTTATATCGAAATTTTGTACCAGCCTACGTGTCTTGTGATTCACACCAACAAACCAAACACATTTCACATTATTAAATTTTTTTCTAGTGAACGGTCGTTCATCAAATATGGATGATCATTCACTTAATAACTGGAACCCCATCCATATAATATGAACGGGAGTTCATGTAAGTGAACAGTCGTCCATATTTGATAGACGGTCATTCACTAGAAAAAAATTTAATAACGTGAAACGTGTTTGATTTGTTGGTATAAATTACAGGACACGTAGGCCAGTATAAGATTTCGGTATAAAAATACCAATGTCCGTATATATATCAAATATAGTGATTTAATTGAGTATTATATATATAAATAGTGGTTTAATTGAGCAACAATGCTAAAGACATTGATATTTTTAACCGAAATCTTATACTGGCCTACGTGTTCCGTAATTTACACCAGTAAACCAGACACGTTTTACGTTATTAAATTTTTTTCTAGTGAACGGCCGTTCATCAAATATGGACGATCATTCACTAATATGGACTCCTATCCATATTATATGGACGGGGTTCCATTTACTACGGACGAGTGTCCCAATTTAAAGGACGAGCGTCCATCAGTAAAATGGAATAAATTTTTTTTATAAAAAATTAGGAACGGCCATTCATAGGTTATGGATGATTGTCCTTAAATATTGGACGAGCATTCATATTTTAATGGACGTCCATCCATTAACAATTCTTTTTAAAAAATCACTATGTTATAATTTATTATAAAAAAAATTTATTCCATTTTACTGGTGGACGCCTATCCTTTAAATGGGGACATTCGTCCGTAGTAAATAAAACCACGTCCATATAACATGGACATGAGTCTATATAAGTAAATGACCATCCATATTTGATGAATGACCGTTCACTAGAAAAAAATTTAATAAAGTGAAATGTGTCTGATTTGCTGGCATAAATCACAGGACACGTAGGCTAGTATAAGATTTCGGTGTAAAAATATCAGTGTCTTTAGCATTGTTGCTCAATTAAACCACTATATATATATATATATATATATATATATATATATATATATATATATATATATATATATATATATATATATATATATATATAATGCTCAATTAAATCACTATATTTGATATATATATACGGACAATGGTATTTTTATACCAAAATCTTATACTGGCTTACGTGTCCTGTAATTTATACCAACAAATCAAACACGTTTCACGTTATTAAATTTTTTTTTAGTGAATGACCGTTTATCAAATATGGACGACTGTTCACTTACATGGTTCCATTTATTAAGTGAACGATCATCCATATTTGATGAACAACCGTTCACTAGAAAAAAAATTAATAACGTGAAATGTGTTTGGTTTGTTGGTGTGAATCACGGGACACGTAGGCTAGTACAAACTTTTGATATAAAAATACTTATGTCCGTAGCATTATTGTTTAATTGAGATTATAACCAGTTTAGAGGTGGCTTTTTAAGAATTTAATTAAATAAATACAAAGCTTTTATTATTATTTATTTGATACAGTTATATAAAATAATTAAAATAAATAAAATATATTTACAATTAAATAGGATAAAGAGTAAATATTTTCCCAAATTGTAAAAGTAAAACTGGCGGCACTTTTATCCTTCTATATCTTTTCAATGGCGCTTTTTTTTTTTTTTTTTTTAGGGCTTTATTTGAAGTTTTTTATTTTATCATAAACCTGGGGCAATCAAGAACATGGGGCGGCAAACAATTACAACTATCAGAAGAGTTCCCACACAATATTCAGACTTCAAAGGTTAGTTTTTTTTTTTTTTGGGTACCAATACAACATCATTGAGGTTTTTATTTTCTAGTGTTTCTTATCTGAATAGTTGATTTCAAGAAAAATGGTTAGTTAATAACAATCATCTTTTTGCATTATCTTTATATTGATGAATTTTATTTCGTTTTCTGATTTTTGAATTTTGTATTTAATAACAAGCTCATCATCTGTTTGTAGAAAGTGTTCAAAAAAATATATAAAAATTAGTAGAGTTTGATGACTTTAGAACAAATTCAGTGATTATTTATTTATTATCACATTATTCATTATTCTAATTGAATTTATTCACATTTATAATCTTTTTGTCTATTTGGAAATTTTTAGAACAAATTCATACAAAGGAGCTTAATGTTTTGATGGTTTGCCCAGCCTACAAACATGAAACAAAAATAAAACGATATGCAATAAGGAAATCTAGCTATTTCTTCAAATTTCAACCGACAAAAATTTGCTAGTGTGGACCATGGGCATTATAATGGCTAGGGGCAGGTGGAAGACAGACATGAGTGTTACTTATATGTTGGCTGACTCTCTGGTTTTTGGATGATAAAAGCGATTAGGTGATAGAGACCTTTTCAGTTGTAGAAATTTGTTACTTTTTTTTTTTTTTTTTTTTTGGTGTTTGCTTTTATTGTAATTACTCATCTCTTAGGGGATAACATTTAATTCTTACTATTTCTTCTTGTCTTCTTTTTAATAGGTTGTACAATTGTATAAAGAAGAAAGTGCATGTGTAAATGAAGATCTATTATCTTTGTCTCATGGTCCATTTTTTGGTATACAAAGGTTTTCAGGCTATATCATAAATAGTTTTAGGTTTCACACTAAGCAACTTGAAGGAAAAAGGGTAAAGCAAAATAATGGTGTTTTGGTAAAAGGAATGGTGGAGGATAAAAATATAGATTATTATGGAGTTCTTAATGAAATAATTGAACTTCAATATTTGAATGAAAAACGGATTGTGTTATTTAAATGTGATTGGTGGGATGTTCATGTGATTGGAAGAGGTGTGAAGAACGATAAGTATGGTTTTGTTAGTGTTAATACAGCTCGAAAATTACATACGGATGAACCATTTGT
Organism: Pistacia integerrima; assembly: GCA_026225825.1. Taxonomy (NCBI): domain Eukaryota; kingdom Viridiplantae; phylum Streptophyta; class Magnoliopsida; order Sapindales; family Anacardiaceae; genus Pistacia; species Pistacia integerrima. The sequence continues at coordinate 40,724,560 of CM047747.1, forward strand.
GCTTGCATCTCAAGCACAACAAATATTCTATGTTAATGATGGTTCCAATCCTAATTGGCTTCTTGTTTTAAAAGGTCGTCCGGATAGCTTTTATGACCTACCATGTGGTGAAAAATCATCTATTGATGAAGAAGCTTTCCAATAAGATAGCTCTGAAATAGATCATCAAATTACAAATATGTTTGAAGATGATGGTGACTTAATCAATTGGAAGAGACATGAGATATCTGCTTCTAGTAGTGCGATTGTTGATGATGATCATAGTGTTGATGAAGAGAGAGATGCTGAAGACATTGATGATAGTGACATTGATGATGAGGATTTGCTCATATAGATTATTAGATTGTTTGTTACATTTTTTTTCTTCTAATCTTTCATATTATATTTGTTTGAAAGCTTCGAGATTTTTGATACAGTTTTTATTGTTTAAATGATTGTACGATTTGAGTTCAATCCCTTTATTTTACAAAGTATGTTTTCAATTTTATAAAGTTTTATGGTTATACAATTCAATTAATTTGCTTTTCATATTAATACTTTGTGAAGTGAGATAGGTTTTGATAAATATATTAATGGTTGTTTTAGTTATTTTGATATATACACCAAGTTTTATATAAAACTTATCTTCCATACAACCAAATATTCTTTTTATTAAATGTATAAATAATTTAAATAGTTTTATTAACGTTGTCATCATCGTTAACTAAAATATACATACAAGTTCATATATAAAAATATGTAACATTATCAATTTTTATAATATCTCATATCTCATACCTAAAATCACTTACATTTTATAAAGTGTTAGTTTTAAATCATCATAGAAAAGACAAAAACCTTAGAGATCCTTTAAAATACAATTTTTATTTTACAAAAGCTCACATTCTTAGCTCGCTGAAGAGTTCTTTTAAGTTAGCTATTGGTTTAAGGTTCCATTTACTATTGATCTTAGTGGTGTGATTATCACTATATTTGACTATAACTATTTAATTCATAAGTAATAAAGATATAATTACTTACAAGATAAATTAGAATATCTATAGCTGCATACTATAAGGATTGTAGCAAATTAATTTTCACATTCTTTACTTGCTACAAATTCAAATAATTTATAGCTAATACACACATATTAAATATATATTGAGACTAGTAGCTAACAATGATACTAAAATGTTGTCACTACCATGAAAATAAAATTTGTATAGCTAAATACCTTAATGAGCTACAAATTTTAATATTTTATAGCTAATGTATAAATAATAGCTATATAAGTAAAATTGTAGCTAATAATGATACTATATGCCACGTACATAAAATGTTTATAGCTAAATACATTAATTAGCTACAAATCTCAATATTTTATAGCTAATGCATAAATAATAGCTATATAGTTAAAACTCATAGCAAACAATGATACTATATGCCATGTAAATGGAATATTTATAGCTAAATACATTAATTAGCTACAATGTTTTACCATAGCTAATACATTGTAGCTAAATGAATAGCTATTGCCACAATTTTAATAAGTTAAAGCAATAGATGAATATTAGCTTCGAGGGAGAAATTCTTATGACTAAAAATATTTCAATTAGCTATAAATATTGACTTTAATAGCTGTAAATATGTATTTGCTATAGTTTTTCTTTTCGTAGCTAATTTTCATAGCTATATGTGTATATTGTTGTAGTTAAATAAACTAAGTCAATATCTTCAAGCTCCTACTGAGCTTCAATGGCAGGCTTGCAAAAGGGTTTTAAGGTATATAAAAGACACTCAGTACTATGGATTACGATTCGGGAGCCAGTGACATCTCTTAGCATTGAATGTTATGCTGATGCGGATTGGGGTAGTAGTTTGGATGACAGAAGGTCTACAAGTGGGTATTGTGTGTTCTTTGGTCCTAATCTAATCCAATGGAGCTCAAGAAAACAGAAGGTGGTTGCTCTTTCATCAACCGAAGCTGAGTATAGGGCATTAGCTAACACAGCCACTGAAATTGCATGGCTACAGAGCATGTTTTCAGAGTTAGGATTAAAACTGAAAACTCCCCCTGTTATTTGGTGTGATAATGTGAGTGCAGGTGCTCTTGCCGCAAATCCTATTTTTCATGCACGAACCAAACACATTGAAATTGATGTTCACTACATCAGGGATCAAGTTCTTACAAAGAATATTGCAGTTCAGTATGTACCATCTCAGCTACAGATAGCAGATGTACTAACCAAGGCTCTGTTAGTAGCTCAGTTTCAAGCACTGAGACAGAAATTGAATGTTCTTGCCATGCTGTTCTTTGATTTAGAAATGGTGCAGAAGTAGTGTGAGTAGTTGTTGTGGTGATTCCAGAATTTCTTTTATGTAGCTTTGATGTAGTGATGCAGAAGTAGTGCACCAGAGTACTTGTTGTGGTGATTTAGAAATGGCTGCAGAGAAGTAGTGAAACAGATTAGTTGTTGTGTTTTGATGTAGTGATGCAGAAGTAGTGCAGTAGATTACTTGTGATATTTTTAATGCAATATTTTTATGCAGCTTTGATGAGAATCTTTATGAAGTTGTGGATTGATTCAGAATTTTTGATGATGTAGAAGTAATGTAGCAGAATTTTTGATGATGTAGAAGTAATGTAGCAGGTCAACTGGTATGGAGTTGTGAATGCAGTCTTTATGCAGTTTTGGTGGTGCAGAAAAATAATGCAGTAGATAAGAAGCAATGCAGAGAGTTGTTAATGCAGTTTTTATGCAGTTTTGGTGGTGCAGAAAAATAATGCTAATGTAGAAGTAATGTAGGGAGTTGTTAATGCAGTTTTTATGCAGTTTTGGTGGTGCAGAAAAATAATGCAGTAGATAAAAAGCAATGCAGAGAGTTGTTAATGCAGTTTTTATGCAGTTTTGGTGGTGCAGAAAAATAATGCTAATGCAGAAGTAATGCAATGCAGTTTTTATGCAGTTTTGGTGGTGCATAAAAATAATGCAGCAGATCAGTAGTGTTGATTATGCAGATTTTGTTTTGATTGTTAATGCAATTTTTTATGCAGTTTTGGTGGTGCAGAAAAATAATGCTAATGCAGTTTTTATGCAGTTTTGGTGGTGCATAAAAATAATGCAGCAGATCAATAGTGTTGATTATGTAGATTTTGTTTTTGGAGATTTTATGCAGTTTTGTTGATGTAGAAGTAATGTAGCAGATTAGTAGTGTTGATAATCAGATTCTGATAGAAAGCAGAATCAGTTTTTTTGGAGAAGAGAAGCAGCTTAGTTTGAGGGGAAATGTTGACCAAAGATTTATGGTGCTAACTGCAAGTTCTCAAAATGTGAGGAAGCGTGAAGTTTCACAAGCGATGTCGTTTCACTTTAGTTGTAAAAGTCTTCTTCCCAAAGCGATTATTCGGTGTAATGAGCTCTTTGTAACTTTACTCTTCTTCACTCACTCTCTCACTTATTTTCTTCAAGTATATAAGCAGCCACAATGTATTGTAACTTGTTAATCAATCAAATACAAAGAATTATTCAGCTTAGAATCAAGTTTTATCTTTCTTTTCTTTCAAATTCACACCCACTACATAAATCTATTAAATATTTACTACATCAAAGACGACGAAGACAATGCATGACCATGCAAGTGGAGTTAGTGAGATACCCTATGCTTTAAAATATATACGCACAATGTTGTGTTATCTTGACCCAGCCCAAAATTAATTTAGTTCCATTTTGGGTGGCCATGACCAACATTGGAATATGGTACACCCAATGCTTTAAAATGATGTTACCAATCAAATAAAATTTCATTAACAAGTTTGCTTAGGTACAATGTTTTTTCTCCTATAATTAAAAAAAGTCATAATTTTTCATCTTTGTTTATTATTTTTTTATAAAAGAAATCTAGACAGAACAAGGATATTTATCTGAAGGAAGAAAAAAATCATGTCTACGATAAAATGACAAGGGGGTAGGCATTTCTAATCAGATTGGCTAGATTAGATTGACGAAGGAAGAAAAAAATCATGTCTATGATAAAATGACAAGGGGGTAGGTATTTCTAATGAGATTGGCTAGATTAGATTGACGAAGCCATGGCATGCATGGCATGGAAGTGGAGTTTGGTGGAGTTGTTAATCCCACTACGTAATTGGGGATTAATTTATTGAACCCCTTTGGTTTTGCTACCTATCCTGTGCACCCAAGCATTTACAAGATCAACCATCAAACCATTTTTATTTTATTCGTTTTAACTCTAAGGCTTGCTTAATCAAGTAACTTAAAATAATATATACATTTTAATTCTAAACTATTCAATTTTCATATGTATTCAAAATTAGGAGCTTGCAATATACATCCCTTAATATCTCTCTCACTTTCAACTTTTGTATTTTCAGAAGAATTACATGTGTTGGTATTTTTATAACTATGGTTACTTATCTTTAATAAAAGAATATAACGTTTTAGTATTGTTCAAGGTCACTCCTACTAAATAAAATTTGCTCCGTCCCTACGCAACGTAAATATAGTTAACAAGAGCTAATTAAACATGCCCACAACATAAATCTATTAGACCAGCGAATTCCATTGATTTTTTTTTTTTTTTTGGATGAAATTTTAAATAGAATATTCTCTTGAAAAAACAAGACTTTAAATTAAGCCATGTTATTTTAGTAATTTAATATTTGTTATTTAAGTTTATCTGATTAGGGTTTCCTTTTTATATAAGGGTTGTCATTATGTTATTTTTGCTGACAAAATCACTAACATATTATCTAATAAAATTATCAGAGCATAATAAGTATTTGTTTTTCTGTTGCTTTTGCTGGGAATATTTTGTTACATCTTCTCCATGGAAAAAGAATGATAAGGGTTCATGAAAAATGTTATGCTACTCATAATTCAATTATTATTTATCTTGTTAAGGAATTATGTTAGTAAACATCGAAGAGAAGATTTTTGGTGTAATTTTTTAAATATGAAGAGATATGTGAGATGCTATTTTATACTTGTGGGGTGTCATTAATTTAAATCCAAAGGCTGGGGGAGGCAGAGGATAATAACCATTTAATCAATAATCTAATTAAAGGTTTGAAAATGTAGCTATCCACATGGGAACATTGCAATAAAATTTCGCCTAACCTAGTTATATTGTCTGTCTCGTCCTGACACTCAGGAATGTTGTCAATACAACTAGCCGGTTGGAATATTTAATTAATTAAAGGCCGGTATGTTACAACTTCTACCTTTAGCCTCGACCTAGTTGAAACATATCAGACCTTTAACTTAGTCTCATTATGATGTATTAATAAAACAAAACTTAAAAAATTATAATATGAAACTTATAAACTAAAAAAGTAAAACTGAAAAAAATGCATATGTAATATGTAGAATGTTATGTTATAGCCGTAGTCCATATTTGTGGAAAGGGGTTAGGGCGAAGGATCTCCTAAATGGAATATTAGTTCCACTCTAAATCTGAAACATCATGACCAATAACCACATTGGGATATAGTACACCATGTGCTTTAAAATGATGTTATCAAATCAAATTAATTGAAAACTTTGCTTAGGTACAAATTCTTTCCTATAATTTGAAAAAGTCTTTCTTTACTTTTTATTTTAACATTTAACATTGATACATAATTAATTTTTTTTATTTAAAAAAGTACTATATAAAAAAAAAAAAAAAATGCACCATACTTGTTATATCTTGTTAAGCAAAAGTGCTGTGAAGAGAAAACTGGATGTTTAGCTTAAGGGGAAATGTTAGCAGAAGTGCTGTGAGAAATCAGTGAAAAACAGAGGAGTTTAAAGAAGTGGGGTCTTGTTTGTAATGATTGTATAAGCTGCATGTACTAAGTGTAATTTCTGATTCTAAAAGCACTGCCGTTTCAATTGGCTATATAAGTGCAAATGTACTGTAGCAGAAATCAGTTAATAAGATTTCAATCAGTCTTTACTTCGTTCTCCAGTAGCTTCCTCTGCACTTTTCTTCTACATTTTTTTTTTTGTTTCTTAGTTTTCTCTTTTACCTCTTCAAATCTTTCATGGTATTAGAGCCCTAGACTAACGTCCAAGGAAAAAAATTCATCCTCGATCTTGAATATTCTTGACAGTTTTAAACATGGAGGCTCATAGCTCCAGTTCAAATCTCACTTCTTCAGGAGTTCCACCCAACCTACCTGTCATCTCTGTAAAACTGCTAGAGAAGAACTATTCGTTCTGGAGATCACAGATCCTGCCGGCCCTGACATCTCATGGTCTCGAAGGCTTTGTTACTGGTGAAAAAGAGTGTCCACCGATGATCTTGTTAGAAAAATCTCCTGATACAGGACAGACAGAGAAGAAACAAAACCCTAGCTACCTCACTTGGAAGAAGATTGATCAATTCTTGGTAAGCTGGCTTTACTCTTCAATCTCTGAATCCATGTTTAGGCATGTAGCAAAATGCACTACCTCATATGAAATATGGAATGTTTTAGAGCTGCATTTCCAGTCGGTATCCAAAGCTAGGACTTTACATCTGAGAAACCTACTACAGATTACTAAGAAAGAAGGTTGTAATGTGAGTGAATATATGTTGAAAATGAAAGAATTAGGAGATGAATTGATAGCAAGTGGAGTAAATATCACAGATGAAGAACTTTTGCTGTATATATTAGACGGCTTAGGGCCAGAGTATGATCTTTGTTGTGGCAAATCTAACTGACTTGTAGTAGTCAAAGCGACATTACAAGAAGCCCAATTCTTACTTAATAAACATGAGATTAGGTTGGAGAGACAGCAAAGTTCTTTGTCAAATTTTCATGAACACATGGCTTCAGCCCTTTTGGCTTCTAAACAGTCTCAGATAGAGTCCTCTTTAGGTTCTCAGAATGTTTCTAGTGCTAGTAATGGGAATTTTCGTGCTAATAATTTCACTACTCCTCAGTTTCCGTCAATGCCTAATTTTCAACCTTCAGATCAGAATTTCATTCACCAACAGATGCCTAGTAACAACCATTTTAGAGGAAACAGTTTAAACAATACAGTTCACTCGGATTTTAATCCCTCACATTCCTCCCAATACTCACAGACTGGATATGGTTTTAACCCTGGGAACCAGTCTCACATGTTTCATGCTGGAATGATGAGAAGTAGAGGCCGAGGAAGAGGATATTTTAGGCCTAAACTAATCTGTCAAGTATGTGGTAAGGGAGGACACAGACCTTTGCGGTGCTTATCATAGATTTGATCATGAATATCTAGGTTTCTCAGTCCCTAGATCAGCATCTGGATCTACTAATTTCAATGGTTTCTCAGTACCTGGATCTTCTGGTTTTAATGGAACTACTGGTTTTAATGGGTCACAAAGTTCTACTCCCGGATCACTCTCCCGAGTCGGCACAAGCTCTTCTTACTACAGGTCATGCGGGGCAATTCATTCCCGGGGATCGGCCCGTTGGAAATCCTAATCCTGGAAATCCTTTTTCATCTATAACCAATGCTCATGTTGCACAGACTAATACACCATTGAACTACCTTGGTTATCCTTTACAACATTACGTCCTCGGCTATCTCGAGTGTTTCATCGGTAGGCTCTGCGATATACCGATTGCTTCTCCTCACCTTTGTGCAAGACCAAACGTGGTATGTGGACTCGGTGCCACAAACCACATGACGGTGATGTCAATAATCTGATCATTAAAGACAACTATCAAGGTGGCTCAAATGTGCAGGTTGGAAATGGCCAGACAGTACCTGTTTCACACACAGGTGAGTCTTTTCTAACTTCTGGTTATGCTTCTAGATTGTTGCATCTTAGAAATATGCTGTGTGTACCTCATATAGCAAAGAATTTACTAAGTATTTCACAGATTACAAAGGATAATGGTGTAATAGTTGAATTTCATGTTGATCGTTGTCTTATTAAGGATAAGAACACCAGAGATGTTCTCCTTCAAGGTGTCTTAAAGGATGGCTTATATCAACTGGAAGCCTCTCTTCCTCTTTGTGTTTTCATCTTCTGGTGTATCTGCTTCAACTGCTTCCTGTAATGTGGCTGCCTCTACTACTCTCAATAATAGGTGTAGTCATAATAATAATACTGATGATGTATTACATAGAGTACAATCTGCTGTAATTGCTAGTTCTGATGAAGCTGATAAGTCAATAATGGTGTGGCATGCTAGATTAGGACATCCCCAAGAGAGAACTCTTAAGCATGTATTAAATAAATTGCATGTACCTGGATTGTCTACCTATAATAAAAGTTTTTGTGAAGCCTGCCAATTTGGCAAATTGGCTCAGACTTCTTTTCCTTTGTCAAATTCTAAGACTTCCATGCCACTTGAATTGGTTTATTCAGATTTATGGGGCCCTGCACAAGTATGCTCTACAGAAGGTTTCAAATATTATATGTTGTTTGTTGATGATTACAGTAGATACATGTGGATATACCCTTTGAAACTTAAGTCTGAAGCCTTTAAGGTGTTTACTAGTTTTCATGTGTTTGCTGAAAAACAATTAGATGCTACACTGAAGAATCTTCAAACTGATTGGGGAGGGGAGTTCAGGTCTTTTACTTCTTATCTGGAAACTCATGGCATAGGTTTTAGACACCCCTGCCCCTATTTACATCAACAAAATGGGAAGGTGGAAAGAAGGCACAGAACAATTACAGAATTTGGTTTAACTTTGTTAGCACATGCAAGAATGCCTTTATGTTTTTGGTGGCAATCTTTTAGCACAGCAGTATTCATTGTTAACAAATTGCCCTCTGTTACTCTTGAAGATGTCTCACCATATCAGAAACTGTTTGGTAAAGAACCCACATATACTGATCTTAGGGTCTTGGTATTGTTGTTGCTACCCATACGACCCTATCAAAAACATAAGTTTTCGTATCACTCTGAGCAATGTGTGTTTATTGGGTATAGTCCAGCTCATAAGGGGTTTAAATGCTTGTCTTCCACAGGAAAGATATATATTGTTAAGCAGGCCAAGTTCAATGAAACAATGTTTCCTTTTAAACATGATTTCAAGTGTATGCAACTGACAAATCTGGATCTTACAGGGGTATCTACAAACACCAGTTCTGAAGGGTTTTGTTCGTCCTGGAACCTTGCTCATTGTTTAGATTCAAATTATGTTTTTGACACTAATAACAACGTGTCTTCTACTGCATAAGTAAATTCAACTTCCAAAGGCCATTGCTGATCTCTTAATTCACAATTGTCTACTGAAAAACCAGGTGGAGATTCATTATGTGGAAAGGGTCTCTTGGCACATGACTTAACAGAAGTGATAAACTTACCTGCTACAACAGCATCAAGAGCAGGCACTTACATTGCTTCTGATCAACCTTCAGCTCCAGGAATACACTTGGAGGTTGTCTTACCCATCTCTCAGAATAATGCAGTAATGTCAATACCTCCAGCACACACCAATGCTACTATAAACTGTCATCCAATGCTCACCAGATCAAAAACCAGGAATAACCAGATTATAAGTCAAGCTTTTCTGGCCACAACCTCCATTCTCTGAACCAAAGAGTGTGTCTGAAGCCTTAAGCATTTCAGAATGGAAACAAGCTATGAATGAAGAATTTGAAGCATTAAAAAGGAACAACACATGGGAGTTAGTTCCTCTCACCTCCGATATGAATATAGTAGGTTGCAAGTGGGTTTTCAAGACCAAATTAAAAGCAGATGGCACACTTCAGAAATACAAAGCTCGGTTGGTGGCGAAAGGATTTCAACAAACACCAGGAGTTGATTACTTTGACACATTTTCTCCTGTGATCAAACCAGCTACCATTAGGATTATGTTCTCTTGGCGATCCACCACGGTTGGCGATCTGACAAATCAACATTAATAATGCATTCTTGAATGGAGACCTATCAGAGAATGTTTTCATGCTGCAACCTGAGGGTTTTGGTAATGAGACTCATCCCAAACATGTGTGCAAGCTCAACAAAGCTCATGCAAATTAAAGCAGGCACCTCGGGCTTGGTTTGATAAGCTAAAATCTGCCCTTTTAACCTGGGGATTTCAGTGTTCCACTTCAGATACAAGTCTATTCTTTTTCAAGAAAGATACTCAGGTAATATACTTACTTGTGTATGTTGACGATATTTTAATTACTGGAAATGATTCAGAGTTGATTGGTCAGATTGTTACTGATTTGAATGGCTGTTTTGCACTAAAAACTTTAGGAGAGATAAGCTATTTTCTTGGGTTTGAAGTGTGTAGAAATGAGACAGGTTTACTCCTTACCCAAACCAAATATGCACAAGAATTACTGAGCAAAGCTGGTTTAGCTGAGGGTAAGCCATGTAATACCCCAATGGCTACAGGTACGAAATTGGGGAAAGAGGGCAGTCCCCTCTTTGATCAACCTACACTGTATAGAAGTTTAGTGGGGGGCCTTCAGTACTTAACACTCTCACGACCTGACTTGGCTTTTGCAGTCAACAGGTTAAGTCAGTTTCTTCAGTACCCCACAATCAATCAATGGGCTGCATGCAAGAGAGTGCTCCGGTATATTAAAGGGCCTGTTCAGCATGGACTATTTTTCCAGAAAAATGGAAAATTTCTGCTAGAAGGGTATGCTGATGCAGATTGGGCCAGCGATGTAAGTGACAGAAGATCCACCTCTGGCTACAGTATTTTTCTTGGAGGGAATCTAGTTCAATGGGGGTTCTAGGAAGCAAAAGTGGTTTCTCTTTCTTCAACGAGGCTGAATATAGAGCCTTAAGTCAAGCTTCCACAGAATTAGTCTGGATTCAACATCTGTTTCAAGAGCTTGGAATCCAGATAAATGCTGTCCCTATACTGTGGTGTGATAATATGAGTGCAGGTGCATTGTCATCAAATCCAGTTTTTCACGCCAGGACTAAACACATTGAAATCGATGTTCACTATGTAAGAGAGTTGGCCATGGATAAGAAGTTAGCTGTACAATATGTTGCATCAGAATATCAACTTGCTGATATTCTTACTAAAGCTCTTCCTGCACAAAGATTCTCCATGCTAAAAGATAAACTGAATGTTGTTGCTTTACTGCCAAATCCGGAACATCAATATACAGCAACTGAATAATAATTTTTCTGGTAACACAGATCTCTTTTTTTTTGTATGCTTAACTGACTGATAATTCAGCTTGAAGATTTGTTGCTTTTGTCTGCTAAACTGATTGATAATTTCAGTTTGAAGTGATCTTGATTTGATGATAAAAGAAGTGATATGCCTAGACTGGTGTTATGATGTAGTTTGATTGACAATTTTTTGTTTTGGTTTGATATGGGGTTATGATTGGTGTTTTGATATGGTTGAGTTTTTGAGTTTTTTTCCTGATGATGGCTTGAAGCAGCAGTTGATTTGATGATATAAGAAGTGTCATGATATGGTTTGATAGTGTTAGCGGAAGTCTTTGTGAGAAATCGGTGAAGTCTTTATGAGAAGAAAGCTGGATGTTTAGCTTAAGGGGAAATGTTAAGCGAAATGCTGTTGAAGAAAGCGAATGTTTAGCTTAAGGGAAATGTTAGCGAAGTCTTGTGAGAAATCAGTGAAGTGTTGTGAAGAAAGCTGGATGTTTAGCTTAAGGGGAAATGTTAGCAAGTCTTTGTGAAGAAAAGCGGATGTTTAGCAAGGGAAATGTTAAGCGAAGTGATGTGAGAAATCGGTGAAAAACGGAGGAGTTTAAAGAAAGTGGGGTCTTGTTTGTAATGATTGTATAAGTGCATGTACTAAGTGTAATTTCGATTCTAAAAGCAACTGCCGTTTCAATTGGCTATATAAGTGCAAATGTCTTGTATGAAATCGATTAATAAGATTTCAATCGTCTTTACTTCGTTCTCCAGTAGCTTCCTCTGCACTTTTCTTCTACATTTTTTTTTTGTTTCTTAGTTTTCTCTTTTACCTCTTCAAATCTTATCAAATAGAGGTTTATCGAATGGAGGTTGAGAAACAAATACACTCAATATGTTTTGTGGATACCTATTTTTCAAATTTCTACCTTTAAATTCTTTTTCACATCCATTGGAATACAAAATATACATGATCAAGAATTTATGTCTCTCAGCTTAAGTCAGAATATAAGTTAAAACATCTAATCCCTATATATATACGTGTATGTGTGTGTAAGCGTGAAGTTTGAGAGTCTTTTGGTGTAATTTTTATGAAAATATTTATAGATGAGCCATACACTTTTCTATTTCCATGGTCATTAGAGAATAATAAACTGAAAAAATGCAAATTTTTGGAGCACATGCATTGCAGCTAACATAATCAACAAACAACAAAACATAATGAGAACCATAGCTTCTTGGTGAAGTGCCATCTTCAACCAGAGGTGGTAGAGCTCTCTCTCTCTCTCTCTCTCTCTCTCTCTCTCTCTCTATATATATATATATATATATATATATATTGTTATACTATAATAGCAAAAACTGATCTATCACAGCAACACAAACAAACCAAGAAACACAAGAATATCACAAAAAACAAACAAACAATGATTTACCGTGGTTCACTTATCCTTTTATGGATAAGCTACATCCACGTTGAGCTCAAGAATGGTATGAGCTCGCTGCACGATTACGAAAGGGCCCAGTCAAGATTACATAGATTCAACACTCACCCGGATCTCCCCGTTTACCACGACAATCAACCTTACAAGATGCAGATGAATATCCCAACCCGAGAGGACAACACTCTCACTTGAATGATTAAAGCCCTAATCACTCGACTGATACACACACAATCCGGAATGTAGAATATGAACCCTAACACAGAGAAAAAGAAACGACTCAAATAACCCTAGCCCTTTGTCTATCTCTCTCTCTCCTTGGCCCGAAAGAACATATGCTTATATATGGTTTGACTCTTTGAGTGATCTTGGCCGTTCAATCAAATGCATCCTGTGTGTCGAATTCGCCCAAGTTAATATGCCTAAAAGCGACACCGTATTAGTATCACTTAAGCAATGATTTGTTTAGGGCTTCCATTTTTAACAATCTCCACCTTGGAAGCACTTGAAACAGGACTCTTTGTGCGGACTTGCCTGTCCCATTCTGTCATAGCTCTTTATCACTCATGATTACTTGATAAGCACAAGTTCAAGAAGTGCTTGAACTTAGGGGAGTGATAATTTTGGTGCCCATATCTGTTTGGGTTCTCTTACGTGGGTACCTTCTTGAGGTTCAATGATTCCATTTGCAACTTGGTTCCTCACAAAATGATAACGTACATCCACGTGTTTTGTTCTTTCGTGATACTTTGGATTCTTGCTTAGATGGATTGCACTCATGTCAGTACTGTAACCTTTCCACCAATTAGTTTTACTTACAGCCGAATTCCTTTCAACCATAATGCTTCTTTAACTGCATCAGTTACTGCAATGTACTCTGATTCTGTTGAAGACAGTGCTACAATAGGCTGCAACTGTGATTTCCAGCTTATACAATTTCCACCCAATGTGAAGTAGTATGCGGTTGTTGATTTTACGGAATCCTTATCACCTGCAAAATCAGCATCTACAAAACCAACCAGATCAAGTGCAGTATTTCTTTTATAGTACTCAAGGCCTACACAAACTGTACTGTTAATATACTATAACGTCCATTTTAGAAGCGGTCAATGTTCCATACCGGGATTGGACATATACACTTAACATGGAAATGGCAAAGGCTAGGTGCGGCCTAGTACTAATCATGGCATACATCGGTGACCCCACCACATTTGCATAAGGGCAGACTCCATTTTCAAGATTCGAGACTCGGATTTTGGGGCATTGAGACTTGCTAAGAATAAAGCCCGGGAGTAAGGGGCATTGAGACCCGGTTTGGCACCCCGATCATGCCAAACTTTGTGACTAGTTTTAGTAAGTAAGACTGTTGCTGCAGTCTGAGTTCACATTTCTTTCTATCCCTGTTTATCTCCACGCCCAAGATTTTCTTAGCACTCCTAGGTTTTCATCTTTGAACTCGGTGTTCGGTCTTTTCTTTAATTCAGCGATTAAGGTTTTTGACTTGCGATCGGTGACATGTCATCCACATATAAAAGCAAGTAAATAGGCGATTATCATTCATTTTAAAGTAGAAGCAACTATCATATTGGCTTCTAATGAATCCTATGCCTATTATAAAGGTGTCAAACCTTTTGTACCATTGCCTAGGGGACTGTTTTAACCCATACAGGGATCTTTTTAAAAGGCAAACATGTTCGGGGAATTTGAATTGATAAACCCCATGGGTTGGCTCATATAGATTTTTTTCCTCTAGTGTTCCATGAAGGAATGCAGTGGTGACATCCAATTGCTCTAGTTCTAGGTCTTGATAAGCTACCACAAATGACATTAACCTAATTGTTTTGTATTTTACCACGGGGAGAAGACTTCATTAAAGTATCCCCTCCCACCCTTTGAGTAAACCCCTTAGCCACAAGTCGGCTTTGTACCTAGGTGGATCAGCTATGGATATTCCCTCTTTAAGTTTAAACAACCACTTACATTGGGTCAGCTTCTGATTCCTAGGTTTTGGAACCAGTGTCCAGGTTTCATTTACCTTTAAAGATTGCATTTCCTCTTCCATAGCTGTTTTCCATTTGTCCCCTTCCTTGGATTCCATGGCCTCTTGATATGTATCAGGTTCAGACCTAAGTACTTGCTCCCTGCCCAAGTAAGGAGTATATATTAGTTACGCATATGAGTACCTTGAGGGTGGTCTTACCTCTCTCAGGTTACGTCTGCGGCCAATTGGTAGTTAGTCGGAGTCATTGTCTTTGTGGTTCTAAGAACTCTTCTGCTTCCTCATCTTCAGTTTGGTCAGGTTCCTCAGGTGCAGTTTCAGTTTCAGGCAACTGGGGAGTTTGACCTTGTGTTTGAGGTGGGTGTACTTAATGGGTTGTGTGCTCCACCTCAATTTGTGTGGTATTGGTGCGTCTGCGACTTCTTACGTGCTTTTGGTTTTCCCTCATTAGGGTTGGTGCCTTTGCATAGGGAATACTCCCTCATTAAACACCACATCCACCTTACTAAGATCCCGACCCCGGGTGACTCTGCGTCCCACGGCTTTGTATCCACTGCGCCCCCAGGGTATCCAAGGAACACACACCTGGTTGATCTTGGCTCCAGTTTTCCCCCATTTGTGTGGGCATATGCGGCTCTGACCAAACACTCTTAGGTGCCCTAGTTAGGTCTTCTCACGACCATCTTTCTTCTTTACTGATAAGGCTTAATGCTGTGGAAGGACTCCTATTCACTAAGTAAGCAGCTGTGGAGAGCTTGCCCCCATAAATTTTTTGGTAGGTTGGAAGTGATCAAGAGGCATCTTACTTTGTCTAGCAGTGTTCTGTTCATCCTCTCAGCCACCCCATTTTGTTGAGGGGTACTTCTCTCTGTCTTATGTCTCAGGATCCCTTGTTCACTGCAGAACTTATCAAACTCCAGATTACAAAACTCAAGCCCATTGTCAGTCCTAAGGGCTTTCACCTTTCTACCAGACTGGTTTTCAACAAGGGCTTTCTAGTCTTTGAACTTTGCTAGGGCTTGGTCTTTCGATCTCAATAAGAAAACCCAGACCTTCCTACTGTAGTCATCTACTATAGAGAGGAAATAGTTGTTTCCACCATGAGATTTAACCTTTTAAGCCCCCATAAATCGAATGTAGGTAATCCAAACAGTTGGTTGCTAGGTGAACTCCCTTAGGAAAACTATTTCTATGCTGTTTACCAAGCACACAACCTTCACAGAACTCTATGCTTGTAACAGTGTCTTTCCCAAATTGTCCTAGTCTGTTCAATACATCCATTCCCTTCTGACTCATATGGCCTAATCTCAAGTGCCATTTTTCAGTTTCTGATAACTTTTGAGACCCAAGTGTTGTGCTGTTGCAGTCAGAATAAAAACTACCACAAAGCACATATAGCCCATTTTTCTTTTCTCCTGTCAACACCAGATTCTCATTTTTATATACATTTAACCACCCACTGTTAGCCTTATAGCAGCAGCCTGCTTCATCTAGGGTGCCTAATGATATGAGGTTTCTCTTTAAGTCAGGTATATATCTGACTTTGGTAAGCCTTATTAGTTTTCCTCCATTTAGCCTAAGGGTAATGCAGCCAATCCCCATAACCCTACAGGCTTGGTTGTTCCCCATGTACACAGTCTCATGATCAGACTCCTCAAAGTCTTGGAACCAACTCCTATTTGGGCTCATATGGAAGGTACAACCAGAATCTAACACCCATTCCTTTGCAGTGTCAAATATTGACCTGTTAGGACTTCTGGTTCATCCATTTGGTTACTAGTGGTGGCTAGGTTGCTTTACGTGTTACCAAGTTTACTTTTTCTTCCAATCAAAGCAGTTTTTCTTCAAGTGACCTGTCTTATTGCAGTAGTAACATTTCCTAGTTTCTGTTTTTGCTTTGTTGTTCCCCTTCCATTTCTTCTTGTTCTTACCCCTGACTTGTGAAACCCTTTACTACTGGCGAGGCGGGTTCTATTCTACCCTTCACAAAGCAGTGCTATTATTTCTCTTCGGGGTTTTAAGCTCTAATTCTCTAGCCTTAAGACCCGCAACTATCAAATCAACATTGGGTGCAGTGCCCAGTCTTGAAGGGCATTCTTGACTACTTGGTAGTCTTCGTTAGGGAATTTAATAATAATATCATGGCAAGACTAGTTTGTCCTAGTTCTTGATACATGCCCTTTAAGATTCAATTCATCTTAAGGAATTCATCTAGGTTTTCCTCTATGGACTTCGAATTATCCATCTTATAAGAGAATAAGGCTCCCTTTAAGAAAGCCAAATTTGGTGCAGACTGTAAAGCATATAGAGATTCTAATTTACCCCATAAACCAAGAGGAGTTTCGAATCCATCTACCTTAGAAGAACATTGTCGAAAGATTCATCACGATCAGGTTATAAGCCTCTTCATCAATCTCTTCCTTCTTTGCCAGTTTCTCCTCTGACCATTTCTTGGGATCATTTTCCAGTGCAATTGAAACTTTGTTATGTGAGAGAAGGGCCTTCATTTTCTTTTTCCAACTCCCGAAGTCGATCTTCCCATCATATTGGGAGATCTCCATTAGTGGTGCTCATTTTCCTGTAATGACAAAGAAAGAAACACAAAGAAAAGAAAGTCTAAGGCGTACTTGGCATTGTTACACCAGAGGTTGCCAATTTTTGCTATGCAGTTTTTAAGGCGGTCACTGGTTTTCCATCCGATATACCCTTACACGTTATCAAGATTTTGACTCTCTAGAATCAATTCTAGACTCGAAAAGTAAACATTCCACAAGCCCCCAATTTACGAAACCATAATTTTGTGAAACCCTAATTTGTTCCTTTAACAAAAAAATTCCCAAATTCACAAAACCCTAATTTCGTAAGAGAGCGATTTATCTGAAACAATGACGAAAGTGAGTGCGGCGTACGAGGCGTTGTTACACCATCCGTTGCCAATTGCTTTTGCTTTTATGCGGATTTTTAAGGCGGTCAGCGGTATTCCAGGTTGATATACCCTCACACTCAATCAAGATTGACTCTCTAGGACTTAATTTGAGACACTCGAAAAAAGCCCCCGGGGAATTTCGAAAGAAACCCTAATTTAAGAAACCCTAATTTTGCGAACACGAACTACACTTTCAAGAAAATGGCTCGATACCCTTTGTTATACTATAATAGCAAAAACTGATCTATCACGGCAACACAAACAAACCAAGAAACACAAGAATATCACAAAAAACAAACAAACAAACAAACAACGATTTACCGTGGTTCACTTATCCTTTTATGGATAAGCTACATCCACGTTGAGCTCGAACAGTATGAGCTCGCTACACTTGATTATCGAAAGAAACCGGTCAAGATTACAGATTCAACACTCACGGATCTCCCCGTTTACGGACAATCAACCTTACAAGATACCCGATGAATATCCTAACCCGAGAGGACAACACTCTCACCAGAATGATTAAAGCCCTAATCACTCGACTAATACACACACAATCTGGAATGTAAAATATGAACCCTAACACAGAGAAAAAGAAACGACTCAAATAACCCTAGCCCTTTGTCTATCTCTCTCTCTCCTTGAAAAGTGAAAGAACATGCTTATATATGGTTTGACTCTTTGAGTGATCCTAGCCGTTCAATCCGAAATGCATCTGTGATGCGAATTCGCCCAAGTTAATATGCCTAAAATGACGCCGTATTAGTATCACTTAAGCATATTTGAGGGCTTCCATATTTAACATATATATATATATATATATATATATATATATATATATATATATATATATATATATATATATGAACCAAGAGGATCCATGGCCTCGTACAAGACTTAATGGAAGTTAAGAAATCCCCACGGACTTACAACAAGTAAATAATAAAAATGACCAACTTAAAAATATAGTAAATTCGTATACAACAAAGACCTTGATGGTACTACTTCTTCCGCGGGGGAAAGATATCCCGAGGAGAAGGCATACTCATTATTGAATCTCCGGTAGTTCTTGCGGATAAACGTTTTGTTGGATGAAGCTCGTTTTAGATTGGCCGGTACAGATTGTGGCGGATACTGCACGAGGATTAGGGCTCAGAATAAGCAGGCGGCGGGTTCGATTACAGGATGTCTGAACCTCCTCTGCGCCTACTCCGGATGGTTCCTACCCTTTGAAAAGAGCCTTTTCGGCCGGAGTCTTAGCACCAATCTTCGAGGAATTTGTTGCGCGTGACGCGGGAGGGATCGATTACGAGGATGTCCCTGCACCTCCTCTGCGCTCCCACTCCGGATGGTTCTCGCCACCCTTTGAAAAGAGCCCTTTCTTTCGGTCAGGAGTCTTAGCTTCAATATTCGAATTTGTTGCGGCGACGGCGGGTTCGATTAAGAGGATCTGCGACCTCCTCCGCGCCCTCTCCGGATAGGTTCTGCCATTTGAAAAGAGCCTCCGTCCGAGTCTTAGCTTCAATATTCGAGGAATTTGTTAGAGCGACGGCGGGTTTTGATTATCAGGGATATCCCTGCCTCCTGGCGCCCACTACGGATGTTCTGCCCTACGAAAAAAGCCACCGCGTCTGGAGTCTTAGCTTGAATATACTTTGATTGTTGAAGCAGACGGCGAGTTCGCTATATCGGGGGAATCGTTGGGGGCATTCTTCTGTTGTCCATCTCGTGGCGCCTTTGCCTTGGATGGTTTGGCTCCGCCAGCTTTTCCATTGGGCGGATTATTCATGTTTCACCTACGTAGAATTACAAAGGGATTTCACTTGCCCTTGACAATGGCTTCTCTTCTAAACGGATGAGTGAGTGGCCTTTTATACTTGCATTTTTAAGGGTTAGGTTCCTTAAGATTCATAGATTACAACTGGAAAGTTTGCATCCAAATATTATGAATTTAGAATCGCAAATATTTAATAATAATCTTTAAACTATTTCTAACTTATCATTGAAAAACCATTTCATAGAAAGAAAGGAACAAGTACACCATCATCACTCATCATAACCAAATTGTTCATTATTCTAGAAGAGGGAAACAAGAGGACAAAATATTTGGTACAATCATGCATATATATAATAGGTAAACGAAAAACACGTCATATTATTTGCACTACATGACATAAATGCGTCCTTATCAATTATCGTATATGCACATGCTGTATACAAGTTTTTCCTCAAACAAGGCACAAAAATGTTGTTCTTTTAAATTTTGTGAAGAGTGCAACAAGACAAAGTAATTGGTATAATAGATATACATGTTTTCTCATTAGTTGATGCGTCTTTATGCATAGAAATTTTTTTTCTCAAAAAATTGTTCTTTTGAATTTTGAGAAGA
The DNA here is from genome assembly GCA_026225825.1 of Pistacia integerrima. NCBI lineage: Eukaryota > Viridiplantae > Streptophyta > Magnoliopsida > Sapindales > Anacardiaceae > Pistacia > Pistacia integerrima. The sequence goes on from CM047747.1 coordinate 40,744,363, forward strand.
GGGCGGTAAAGAGGACAAAGTATTTGGTGCAATGGATGCATATATGATATGTAAATGAAGATGTGCCATAATACCGTTCACGACGTTGTACGCATTCTCATTAGCTAATTATATATTTATTCGTTGCACTTAAGTTTCTTTTCTCAAACAAGAGATGTGGATGTTGTTTTTTTGAATTTTGAGAAAAGTCTACTCGTCTATCTCAACTTTAACAAAATGCATGAAAGACTTTCTCCAAGCCTAGAAACTAAATATTTACTTTCCTGACTACAAATGCATGTGAGGTGTTCATATTAAAATTTTCATTTTATGATCCGCAACTCAACATCACTATCAACCCAGAAGACTGCTGCTAGCAACCTTCAATTTCAGAGCCCACAAAATCTTTGGTCGGCCACCCTAAATGAAGTTCTAGATAACGGTTGTTTGAACCCCGTTTATCTTTATCTATCTCAATCATTGAATCAAGCTCTGTTGCTAAATAAACATACGTACCCACTACATAAATCTATTAAATCAATGCCAAATAAACAATACGTACTGTATAAATTTATTAAGAGTGATGATCATAAAGGAGTCAGACCTTTTCTCTAAGTAAGCTCCATTCAAAAGATAAAACGATCATATTCAAAAAATTTCATTCGTTAGAAAGTTGCACTGTGTTCTCGCCCAACAAACCCATTTCCTGTTAAGAGCCATGCTAAAATAGTAAGAGAGAAAAGTTGGAATAAAGGATAGATGATTTGTCTTCTATAACTAAATAAAGATTTGAATAAGCATGCCCACTACATAAATCCATCAAAGCAGTGCTAAATAAACATACTTACAGCGTGATTGGAAGTTGTTGTGGAGCCCCTTTAGTTTTGTTACATATCACTGTCCACCCAACCATTTACAAGATCTCTCATAACACGATTTCTATTTGTTTCAATAGAAATAATCAATAATGTTATACATATATCGGACCCAACTAATGTCGTTGTTTATGTATTACTATCAGATTGATTATAAGATAATGGAATAAGGAGTGATTACCATATAATCAGTGTGGTACTGCTACATAAGCAACCACATCAGTTAGAATACAAAGTTAAGGATTCCAACTTTGGAAGTGTAGTTTTATTGAAAAATAATACATTTTAATTCTAAACTCTTAAATTTACATGTATTAATTTCAATCTACTGATGTTATACGACAGTTATCTTTACTTCTGATGATTTCATGAGGAAGATTTTGTTTTCTATTATAAGTATCTAACAAAATTAAGAAAAGAGATTCCTTAAGTATGCATCCCTACCCTAGCTAAATTTCTTTCTATCATATTTTCACCTTTTGTCTTTTAAGAAGAATTTCATGTTTTCTTTTCTTTAATAAGAAAAAAATTTCTTAAGTATATATCAATATTTAAGTTTTTATTTTTATATATGTTTTCTTTTCTTTAATAAGAGAGAATAAGGTTTCACTATTTTTCAAGGTTGTCCTTATTAAAACTAAATTCCTAACTTCATCCGTAACTACATAAACATATGCCAACGACATAAATCTATTAAACCAGCGCAGTCCACACAACTTTTTGAAATTTTAAATGGAACAGTCCTTGAAAACATACATAAGACTTTAGACTAACATAGACTATTTTATTAAATTATTATTTGTTCTTTTAAGTCTATTGGATTAGGGTTTCCTTCTTATATAAGAGTTTGTTTATCATTTTTCAAATTCTTTTCTTGCTATGGGTGTGTTTTGTTTTTTGTGTTGCTTGTGTTGGAAATTTTTGTTTTTTGCATGCTCGGTGGTTCAATTATTAGTCATCTCTCCACTATAATTGGCCTCATGCTTTACTTGGTGGGACTTATTGCTACAAGGCATCAAAAAAGAAAAACAATGTGTGATGCTTGTTGTTTGCTATACTATTGTTTCTTTAATGCTTAGTTCTTCTCTTTCTTTATTCAGGCATACAATTCATGCTCTTTCTTTCATTATTGTATTTTATGCAATTGCATTATTTTCTTTCATTTTTTTTTTCTTTGGTTTTATTATTGTACTTAATTTTATTTAAAGAGTACAGTTCAGTAGGTACCATTGTCTATATGTTATATAGCCATCAAAGTGGGAATATTGGAAGAAAAGACATATCTACTAACCTATTTGTCTTCCACTCACACCTTGGGACATTGTCAATACAACTAGCCTGTTGGAATATTTAATTAAAGATATATGCACAATATTGAAACACACTCACTTCTAACTTAGCCTTAATATCGAATTTGTGATTTAGTTCAATAAAATATATTTATTATCTTCTTTATTTATTATTTTTTTTTATAAAAGAAATCTTGATGGAATGAAGATATTTATTAAAAAGAAAGAAAAAAAATCATATCTATGATTAAATGACAAGAGGGTAGGTATTTCAAATCAGATTGGGTAGATCAAGTTTATAAATGTTACTTTTAACATTTAAAAAAAAAAAAAAAAGATTTGGGGCAAATGTTGAAATGTGAGGTGACGTTAAAGATGCTCTTTTATACTTATAAGGTGTCACTAATTTAAATCTGAAGTTAGGGGAGGTCGAGGATAATAATCATTGAATAAATACAATTAATCAATCTCATCTAATCAAAGCTTTGCAAAAGTGTAGCTATCATGCTAACATAATCATGCTGATATTCGCATGATGAAAAAATCTTAATTGTTTCAAAATTCAATAAAAGGCTTCCATAAAAATCCCATGATCAAAGTTTACAATTGATTACAAATTCAATATCAAATTCATAAACAAATATATCTTCAATCCATCCTTAATTGATTTTGCACACTATCATACTGTTAGTTAGATTGAATTCATTAGATCTCATTGATCCCAACAACTTTGGAGAGTACGAAGAAAAACAAAAACCAAATCAGACATTAATTAACTCTAATCTATCTCAAGGTACATTTTACCATGAATGTAAGAGTTTATGACTTTATTCTGTTTTGGTTAAACAAGGTATTCCACACAGTTTGATGCAAGGTGAGTTCCTTTTGTGAAACTCACCCTATGTTGTTTACCCAACATGCAATTCTCACAAAAGTCAAGAGTAGTTGCAATGTCCTTACAAAATTGTCCTTGTTCGTTAAGGATATTCATCCCCTTCTGACTCATGTGACCCATTCTGAGGTGCCACTTCTTTGTCACAGAAACGTTAGTAGAAACAAGAGCAGAATTGAAACAGTCATAATAATAATAGTTACCACAGAGAATATAGAGCCCATTCATTTTAACACTTTTCAAGATAAGGTTTTTATTTCTATATACATTCAGACAACCATGTTTAGCCCTATAACAATAGCCAAACTTGTCTAGAGTTCCTAAGGATATCAAATTCCTTTTGAGTTCAAGGATAAACCTAACCTTAGTCAATTTAATTAGCTTCCCATCATTCAGCTTTAAGGTTATACTACCTATCACTTTCACTTTACAGACATTGTTGTTATCCATGAAAATAGTCTCACGCTCACATGCTTCATAATCCTGAAACCATTTTCCATTTGGACTCATGTGAAAAGAACATCCTGAGTCTAATACCTAATCCTGTACACAGTTTGACTTAGACCTGTAAGAACTTTAGACTCTTGAATGACATGTTTGGTTGAGGGTAAATTACTCTTTATGTTTCCTTGTTTCTGTTTTTTAATCTACTTAAAGCATTTTTTTTTAAGTGACCTGTTTTGTTATAATAAAAGCATTTTCTCGTTTCTCCTTTCGGCTTATTATTCCCCTTTTCCTTCTTATTCTTAGAACTAGGGTTATGCTGAGTACCTTAACTAGGTTGACTAGACTCAATTTTACCCTTTACAAATAGTGTATTACCATTTCGTTTTTGGATTTTTAGCTCTAATTCCTAGCTTTTAGACCAGCTATAATTAGATCCAGACAAAGTAATCTTTGTACTCAAAGATATTGCAAAACATTCTTAACTACTTGATACTCTTCAGTTATTGAGTTTAACAATATCATAGCAAGACTAGTGTCCTCTAATTCCTAGTCTTTATCTTTTAGTATCAAAGTCATTTTAAGGAATTCATCCAGATTATCATCAATAGACTTAGAGCTGTCTGTTTTATATGCGAACAAAGCACCCTTTAACAATGCAAGATTTGGTACAGATTGCAAAGAATATAGTGTTTCCAGTTTAACCCATAGTTCAAGAGGAGTCTCCAAGCTGTCTACCTACCTTAGAACATTGTCAGAGAGGTTCATCAGGATCAGATTATATGCTTCCTTATCTATTTCTACCTTCTTCTTTAGTTTTCTTCTGGCCATTCTCCACGTTCTTTTCTAGTGCAACAACTACCTTGTGTTGGGAAAGCAATGCTTTCATCTTTTTCTTCCAGCTATTGAAGTCGATTTTGCCATCATATTGTGTAATCTCCATTCATGTGTAGACATTGTGTGAATTTTGGTAAAGATATCAAGAAGTTACCCAATTAAGGCTAGAAATCAAAATTGATCTCTAATTTCAGAGAATTGACAACTCGATTTGACAAGATTAAAGATTATAGAGTACAACAGGGCAATTAGACACAAAACCCCCAAATTTCAACGAACCTTAGATTTTAAGAAACCTACCCAATTAAATGATTAACACCTCAAATTTCAGATCTAAGAACCTTAGAGTACTAAGAGGTTGATCAACGGAGAAACCCCCAATTTTTAATGAACCCTAGATTTCAAGAAACCTACAGATCGAAGAAAGAACAAAGAACCTTAGAAATTGTAGTTTGATACTACTGTTAAGATCCAAGCCTAATAATCAATCTCCAGTATCAATCAATCACATAGCCAAAACAATCCACACTATAACACAATCAAGAACAAACACAAGGATTTTACTGTGGTTCACCTATCCAAGATTGGATAGACTACATCCAGGTTAAGCTCCAGAATATTTGGGGCTCACTGCATTAATTAATCAAGAACTTATAGCTTACAAGAACAAAGATCAATCAATCTTTCACCCATTTACAACCAAAACTCACTTTGTAACTCCTAATCTATAGAAACTCTTCCTGGTATCTCTAATCTTTGAGAGAACAAACAACCCTCATAGAATGACTAAGAACTAATCACTCACTCACTGAAGCTACACTGATTTTGGATTGAAAATGAAAAATTAAGAGAGCACTCACTTTTTTCCCAAAAGAGAGAAGAAGACTGATATAAAAATCTGCATTTTGAGGTTGCTTATATAATGTTGACCGGATGGAGAAGAGCAGCCATTGGATCAAATGAAGTCAACACTTAGGATTCATTCAAGTAGAAAACCCAAAGAGGCAACGCATCACTTAGTCAGTTTAAGCACCATGCGACAACATTTTAGCGGCTTCACTTTAACACTTTTCTCTCTATCTCTTGCAACCAACAAGTAATGTAAAACAATGAGATGCTCAAGCTACATATCCCTTTGAGATGTTCGCTGAATTCCATTACGAACTTTCAGTGATGCATAATGTCTGATATTTGACGTATAAATTATATTTTCATTAAATCATATATATACGTAGATCTCCAAGTATTAATGCTGTTAATGAAAAAGGAAAATGTGTTTAGTTATTAATCTGCTACAGTTAGGATTGTTCAGTTGTTAGCAATTTGTTACAGCAGTTAGATTCAGTTTACTAAGTTGTTAGCAATGTGTTACAGCAATTAGTTTCAGTTTACTAAGTTGTTACATTTCAATGCTTTTGTTAACAGAGCACTATAAAAGTGCTACCTACTGTACAGTTATTTTTTTAAGCCAAATAATAATACAATTCACGTGAGCTTCTTTGACTTTCCTTTTCACTTTAATTTTTCTTTTCTTCTCCCAAGTTTAGTTCAAGAACTGATAAATGCCATTGATTTGGATTTTAAATTTCCTCTATTGGTCAGTATTATTCATTTAATATCACTCTGAAAGAGTTGAGTAAAATATTAATGACTCTACTTGCCTTGAGGTCTTTTTTTGAAAGAGTTGATTAATAGCTCCACCTGTTATCGAACGAACATCAAACTGTTCGCGAATAGATCAGTTCGTTTGCTACCCTAGCCATGACAAATAACCACACTGGAATATGGTACACCCTATGCTTTAAAATCTTGTTACCAAATCAAATTAAATTTTATTAAAAATTTTGCTTAGGTACAATATTTTTTTCTCCAATAGTTTAAAAAATTCATAATTTTTTGTCTTTCTTTAATTATAAAAGAAATTTTGACGAAACGAGGATAATTATTGGAAAAAAAAAAAAAAATGCGACCCTTTTATAAGCAATATGATAACATGACATGAGGGTAGGTATTTCGAATCAAATTGGTTAGGTCAATTTCATAAAAGTAAATTTAACGATATTTTGCTTAGTACAATGTTTTTTCTCCAATAATTAAAAAAAAGTCATATTTTTCATCTTTCTTTATTATTTTTTATAAAAGAAATCTCGACGAAACAAGGATATTTATTAGAAGGAAGGGAAAAAAAAGCATATCTATGATAAAATGACAAGGGGATAGGTATTTTGAATCAGATTGGCTATATCAATTTTATAGACGTTACTTTCAATATTAAAACATTAAAAAAAATTGAAAATGTAATCACTTCTTTGATTCTTATAAAAAACAAAATGATTCACATAATGCCTTTAAAAATAAGTGTCCTAGTCTAAATGTGTCTTGTAATAAGTGATGAAGGCAAAGAGGCTTGTAATTCGAGTCAAATATTTTAAAATTTATGACCGATGAATGATAACTGTTAATGAATAATTATTTAAATCATAATAATACATAGTTTTTCTTTATAAAATAATTTTAAGAGACATTGTTGTATTATAGAAATAGAAATACGATATAGAATTAAAGTAATGAAAAAAAAGTTGTGTTTAGGGTTTGAGAGTTGCACTATGTTCTCACTCAACAAGCCATTTCCTGTTAAATGCGATGCTAAAGTAAGAGAGAAAAAAAAAAAAAAAAAAAATTGGAATAAAAGATAGATATAAAGATCTAAATAAACATGCCACTACATAAGTCTATTAAATGTTTACTACATCAGAGACGACGAAGACAATGCATGACCATGCAAGTGGAGTTGGTGAGATAAGAGAGTAATTTCCTTCTAATTCAACGTGGTGTTACCCCATGCTTTAAAATATGTATGCACAATGTTGTATTATCTTGACCCAGCCCAAAATAAATTTAGTTCCATTTTGAGTGGCCGTGACCAATAACCTCATTGGAATATGGTACACCCCATGCTTTAAAACGATGTTACCAAATCAAATAAAATTTCATTAATAACTTTTCTTAGGTACAACATTTTTTTTTTCTGATAATTAAAAAAAGTTATATTTTTCATCATTATTTATTATTTTTTTATAAAAGAAATCTTGACGGAACAAGGATATTTATTAGTAGGAAGAAAAAAAATCATGTCTATGATAAAATGACAAGGGCGTAGGTATTTCTAACCAGATTGATGAAGCCACTGCATGCATGGCATGGAAGTGGAGTTTGGTGGAGTTGTTAATCCCACTACGTAATTGGGGATTAATTTATTGAACCTCTTTAGTTTTGCTACCTATCACTGTGCACCCAAGCATTTACAAGATCACCCATAAAACAATTTTTATTTTATTCGTTTTAACTCTAAGGCTTGCTTAATCAAGTAACTTAAAATAATATGTACATTTCAATTCTAAACCATTCAATTTTCATATGTACTTCTTCTGATACCCTGAGAGGAAGATTTGTTTTCTAGCAAAATTAGGGGCTTGCAATATACATCCCTTGATATCTTTCTGATCACTTTCAAATCTTGTATTTTCGGAAGAATTACATGTGTTAGTATTTTTATAACAATGGTTACTTATCTTTAATAAAAGAATATAACGTTTTAGATTGTTCAAGGTCACTCCTACTAAATAAAATTCTACTCCATCCCTACGCAACGTAAATTTTGTTAACAAAAGCTAATTAAACATGTCCACAACATAAATCTATTAGACCAGCAAATTCCATTGATTTTTTTTTTTGAAATTTTAAATAGAATATTCTCTTGAAAAAACAAGACTTTAAATTAAGCCATGTTATTTTAGTAATTTAATATTTGTAATTTAAGTTTATCTGATTAGGGTTTCCTTTTTGTATAAGGGTTGTTATTATGTTATTTTTGCTGAAAAAATCACTAACCTATTATCTAATAAACTTATCAGGGCATAATAAGTATTTGTTTTTCTGTTGCTTTTGTTGGGAATATTTTGTTACATCTTCTCCATGGAAAGAGAATGATAAGGGTTCATGAAAAATGTTATGCTGCTCATAATTCATTACTTATTTATCTTGTTAAGGAATTATGTTAGTAAACGTCGAAGAGAAGATTTTTGGTGTAATTTTTTTAAATATGAAGAGATATGTGAGATGCTATTTTACACTTGTGGGGTGTCATTAATTTAAATCCAAAGCCCGGGGGAGGTAGAGGATGATAACCATTTGATCAATAATCTAATTAAAGGTTTGAAAATGTAGCTATATACATTGCAATAAAATTTCGCCTAACCCAGTTATATTGTTTGTCTCGTCTTCACACTCAGCAATGTTGTCAATACAACTAGCCAGTTGGAATATTTAATTAAAGGCTGGTATGTTACAACTTTTACCTTTAGCCTCGACCTAGTTGAAACATATCAGACTTATAATTTAAAAAAGTCTTTCTTTATTTTTATTTTAACATTGATACATAATTCAAATTTTTTTTTTTTTGAAAGTACTATATAATATAAAAAAAAAAATTTACTATACTTGTTATTCCATATACTTGTTATATCTTACCAAATAGAGGTTTATCGAATGGAGGTTGAGAAACAAATACACTCAATATGTTTTGTGGATACCTATTTTTCAAATTTCTACCTTTAAATTCTTTTTCACATCCATTGGAATACAAAATACACATGATCAAGAATTTATGTTTCTCAGCTTAAATCAAAATATAAGTTAAAACATCCAATCCCTATATATATACGTGTATGTGTGTGTAAGCGTGAAGTTTGAGAGTCTTTTGGTGTAATTTTTATGAAAATATTCATTAGAGAATAATAAACTGAAAAAATGCAAATTTTTGGAGCACATGCATTGCAACTAACATAATCAACAAACAACAAAACATAATGAGAACCACGGCTTCTTGGAGAAGCGCCATCTTCAACCAGAGGTGGTAGAGCTCTCTCTCTCTCTCTCTCTCTCTCTCTCTCTCTCTCTATATATATATATATATATATATATATGAACCAAGAGGATCCATGGCCTCGTACAAGACGTAATGGAAGTTAAGAAATCCCCACGGACTTACAACAAGTAAATAATAAAAATGACCAACTTAAAAATATAGTAAATTCGTATACAACAGCACCTTGATGGTGTTCGGGTCACTAACCCGGAAGATCACTGTGGTACTACTTCTTCCTGGGAGGAAAGATATCCTGAGGAGAAGGCATACTCATTATTGAATCTCCAGTAGTTCTTGCTTCAGATGAAACGTCTTGTTGGTTGTGGCAGATACTCTAAGGATTAGGGCTCCGAATTTTTGTGACCCCTGACTGAGAAGTTCTCGGCAGGATTTGCTTTGCCTTTGATAATAGTTTCTTAGATTTAATCGTGGATTTTTTTTTTTAGCAGACGGCGGTTTCTGACTACCAGGATGTCCTGAACCTTTTCCGGCGCCGGATGGATCCTGCCGTTGGAAAACAGCCCTTGCGGCCGGAGTCTTAGCTTTAATATTCGAGGAATTTGTTGCAGCAGACGGCGGGTTCTGATCACAAGGATGTCCTGCACCTCGTCTGGTGCCTGCTCCGGATTGCTCCTGCCGGTTGAAAAGAGCCTTTGCGTCCGGAGTCTTAGCTTCAATATTCGAGGAATTTGTTGGCGCAGACGGCGGGTTCTGACTACCAGGATGTCCTGCACCTCCTCTGGCGCCTGCTCCGGATGGTTCCTGCCCAACGAAATCATTACTGTCAATTATCGTATATGCTGATGTTGTATAAAAGTTTTTCCTCAAACAAGACGTAAAAATGTTGTTCTTTTAAATTTTGAGAAGAGTGCAATAAGACAAAGTAATTGGTATAATAGATATACATGTTTTCTCATTAGTTGATGCATCTTTATGCATAGAAATTTTTTTTCTCAAAAAATTGTTCTTTTGAATTTTGAGAAGAGGGCGGTAAAGAGGACAAAGTATTTGGTGCAATGGATGCATATATGATATGTAAATGAAGATGTGCCAAAATACCGTTCACGACGTTGTACGCGTTCTCATTAGCCAATTGTATATGTATTCGTTGCACGTAAATTTTTTTCTCAAGCAAGAAAAGTCTACTCGTCTATCTCAACTTTAAGAAAAATACTTCTATACTTCATATTGCCATACAATATGTCATTGAAAAAGTAAGGGCATTTCATATTCTCATTGACATGTTATAATTCCAACAAAATTCATGAAAGACTTTCTCCAAGCCTAGAAACTAAATATTTACTTTCCTGACAACAAATATTTAAGCAGAAGTAAAAAAAAAAAAAAATAATAATAATAAATAAATAAAAAAGCATTTAACCAACTAAAAATAAAGTATCAACTGTACCATTCTTCGTCCGGGGTAAAAAAACAGTTACCAATTGAATACTTCCCAACTACATGTGAGGTGTTCATATTAAAGTTTTCATTTTATAATCTGCAGCTCAACATACTATCAACCCCAGAAGACTGCTGCTAGCAACCTTCAATTTCAGAGCCCACAAAATCTTTGGTCGGCCACCCTAAATGAGGTTCTAGATAACGGTTATTTGAACCCCGTTTATCTTTATCTTTCCCAATTATCGAATCAAGCTCTGTTGCTAAACAAACATACGTACCCACTACATAAATCTATTAAATCAATGCCAAATAAACAATACGTACTGCATAAATTTATTAAGAGTGATGATCATTAAGGAGTCACACCTTTTCTCTAGGTAAGCTCCATTCAAAAGATAAAACGATCATATTCAAAAAATTCCATTTGTTAGAAAGTTGTACTTGAAAAGATGAGAAAAATATATGCCTTTTGAATTGTATTTTATTGAATAAGGAGGCGTAGCTTTATACAAAAGTTTTCCTACAATCATGCTAGTCTATTCTAGGTAGTCTAAATATAAAAGACAACAAAACAAATGTGTCCTACAATCATGCTAATCTATTCTAGGTAGTCTAAGTATGAAAGACAATTAAATAAATATACAATTAATATAATATATTTGTCAATGAATGCCATTGACCTTTCCTTCTCAACACTCCCCCTCAAGTTGGAGAGTGAATGTCAAGAACTACCAACTTGCGTATCATAGTTGAGAAAGCTTCCTTTCCCAATGGCTTGGTGAACACATCTGCAAGTTGATTTGTTGAGATAATATGTTTGGTTACAACTGAACCATCTTGTATTTTGTCACGAATAAAATGGCAATCCATCTCTATATGTCTAGTTCTTTCATGAAAAACGAGATTGGCAGCTATATGTAAGGCGGATGTGTTATCACAATATAACAATGCTGGCTTCGGATGCAATATTCTCTGTTGATAGAAGAAGAAGTTCAAGCTTCAAACTCAAGAAAGTATGAACCGCATGCATGCACAATCTTCCCGGGTTCACGTGCATCAGTTAAAATTAATAACAAACTTGCTTTTGGTTAAAGCAAGTTGCTCAGTCTGTTAAAGCAAGTTGCAGTCTGTTAAAGCAACTTGTAGAGCAACTTGCATGCAGTTAATGCAAGTTGATAATCCACTTGCACACGGCAGAAGAAGTGTGTTTTATCTGTTATAATCGAATGGTGTATAATGAAGCTCTTGGATTTTTGGTTAATGGTGTAGATTTAAAGTGGACTAGAGTTTGTTACATAATCTCGCGTGTATATAAGACACAAGTGTACCTTAGTTTTATTAAATTAAAAAAGATGGAATAAGATAAACTTCTTCTTTTCAGAATTCTTTACTTTCTGCTCTGTTTTTCGTTTCTTTTTCTGCTCTGTTTTGTTTTTCCTTTGTTCATGGTATCAGAGCTATTGACATACGTCAATGGCAGATCCTAAGACACCCCTCACATTAGTTCTCAACACAGAAGGAAAAGCCATGAATTCAACTTCAGTCTCAACCCTGAATAGCGCGCTACCTACCATCACCGTAAAACTTGGAGAACGAAATTATGCCTACTGGAAATCCCAAGTCCTCCCTGCACTAAAAGCTTACGAGCTAGAAGGTTTTGTTACAGGTGACAAACCTTGTCCTTCTCCCTTTACTATTTCTGAAACTGATGAATCAAAACAAACGGTCAATCAAGAACAGTTAGCATGGAAAAGAATTGATCAGTTGTTATTTAGCTGGTTGATATCCACCATCTCGTAAACTATGTTCAGCACGTTGCTAATCTGGTACAAAGATTTGATATATGGCACACACTAGAGATGCATTTTCTAACAGACTCTAAGGCTAGGATCCTTCATCTAAGAAATCAACTACAAACGACTAGAAAAGACAACTCTAGCATAAATGATTATGTGCTCAGGATGAAGGAAATTGCAGACTCTTTGACCACTAGTGGTGTGGTTGTAGCAGATGAAGAATTACTCTTATACATTCTTGATGGACTTGGAACTGAGTATGATGCAATGGTGGCTACTTTAACTGCTAGGAGTAGTGAAGTATCATTACAAGAAGCACAATTCTTGTTACATAAACACGAAATGAGACTAGAGAAACAACATTCTGCCTATATTGGTTTTCATGAAGCTGCTGCTTTCCTGGCAAACAAACAGCCCTCCAACACTCAACTGACCACGCCAATGCCAAACACCTCAGGACCACAAACAAATCACCCTATACATCATTTCTCTCACTCGCAAAATCAACATGAACTAAAACACTCCTATCTACCTCCTCAAAATTTCCAACCTTATAATCAAAGTTTCGGCAGAGGTAGAGGAAGAGGTCGAAACTTTTATAAGCCTAGACTGTTTTGTCAATTATGTGGAAAGAATGGACACATGGCCTTGCAATGCTACCATCGGTTTGATACTTCCTTTCAAGGAAACCAAAATCACAGACCACACTCTGAGACAGAATACAATGCCTCGCAAAGAAAGATACTCAATTCACAACTCCCCGCACAAGTGTTCTTTGCAACAACTCAACCTTACTACCAAGTTACTATCCAAGACAGCCTTACCAAATTTCCTCACCAATGGACACATCATCCACAATCGTTTCAGAATAACACTCCAGCAAACTCCTCTGAACGAAATCAGTCACAGCAACATTATGAATATTCAGGAGAAAATGAACTGAACAAGCAAACTGCAACAATTCAGCCAAATCAAATAGCATCTCCTCTAACAGTTTCGGATCCCAACTGGTTTATTGACTCAGGTGCAACTCATCATATAACACCTGACCTTCAAAATCTCTCATCAAAAAATCAATATCTTGGAACCGAATCTCTCCAAGTTGGGAATGGACAAAGGTGTCTTGACATCTCACATACGAGGTTTGACTATTTTACCCTCCTCTTGTATGAACAAATCCATTCAACTTAAAAACATATTATGTGTTCCTCACGTGACTAAGAATTTGCTGAGTATTTCAAAAATTACAAGAGATAATAATGTGCTGGTTGAGTTTTCTGCTGATGATTGTGTTATAAAGGACAAGACTTCTCAAGTTGTTCTTCTTAAGGGAACTTTACACAATGGCTTGTATCAACTGAACATTCCAAGTGGAAATGAAGCTCGCCACAACGCAATTCAATCCCATTACAAAGACTCGCTCGCAACAATCACAAGTGCAAATTTCTTTTCTGGTTTTTCCTGTTCACAAAATTCTGCAGGACAGCAAGGTTCTTGTGATACATTTACCAAAGAAAGAAATAATAGCCAAGGTCCAACATCAATTAGTGAAGGAGACTTATGGCATAGAAGATTAGGCCATGCTCATATTTCAGTCCTTAACTCCCTTGTATCAACGTTGCATGTAAAGGATAGCATCAATAAAATTCAATTTTGTGAAGCATGTCAATATGGCAAACTCCATCAAAACTCTTTTCCCTCATCACAATCTCGGGCAAGTAACCCTTTTGAGTTGATATATGCAGATGTTTGGGGACCTGCCCCTGTAGTTTTAGCTACTGGATTCAGATATTATCTATTACTTGTTGATGATCATACTAGGTACTCTTGGATTTACCCTCTCAAACTGAAATCAGAAGTAACTTCAGTTGTTAAACAATTCATACAACTAGTAGATCAACAATTTGATGCCAAAATCAAGATTTTTCACTCAGATTGGGGAGGAGAGTTCAGACCACTTGCGGTTTTCTTTGCTCAGCAGGGGATCCATTTTCGGCACCCCTGTCCTCATACGCATCAACAGAATGGGAGGATTGAACGCAAACACCGTCATGTTACTGAAATGGGACTCACATTACTAGCACAAGCTTCCATGCCACTACATTTTTGGTGGTTTGCCTTTCATACGGCTGTGTACCTGATTAACAGGCTACCATCTTCAGTTGTAGGAAATCAAACTCCCTTTTATCTTCTGTTTCATAAAGCACCAGACTACAAGGCCATCCGCATCTTCGGGTGTCAATGCTTTCCTTTTATTAGACCCTATCAAAAGCAAAAATTTGCCTTTCATTCTGGGGAATGTGTTCTCCTTGGGTATAGCTCTACTCACAAGGGATATCTATGTCTCAACACTCTTGGACGAGTCTACACCGTACAGAGTATCAAATTCAATGAACAGATTTTTCCCTTTGCAAAAGGTTTCTCTATTTCTCATACTTCAACAACCAAGACACCCATGTCATTTCCATCAAATCCTTGGAAGCTTCCTGCTACCATTCCTAATCAGTCTGCCCTTCCTACAGCACCTTCTCTAACACAAAATTTGTCCACACAAAATCAGTCCTCGGATCCACCATTAACTCTTGAAGTTGATCTCAGCTCGTATACAACTCAAGCCTCTTCTTCTCAAGTTCCACCTACCACCACCACTATCCAGAACACACACCCTATGATTACCCAAAGAAAAGCAGTAGCCCTTGTTAGCAATCTCACCTCTGAATCTCATAAAGAACCAACCAGTACAGCATCCGCCTTAACCAATCCTTTATGGGTGTAGGCTATGACTACCGAATATGAAGCTCTCCAACAAAATCACACTTGGTCTCTGGTTCCATATACAAATGATATGACTCTTGTTGGCAATAAATGGGTCTTTAAGGTAAAACTTAATTCAGATGGGAGTGTTCAATGTTACAAGGCAAGACTTGTTGCTAAAGGATTTCATCAAATTCCCGGAGTAGATTATTTTGAAACTTTTTCTCCAGTCATCAAAGCATCCACCATCCGAGTCATTCTCTCACTTGCGGTTAGTCATGGCTGGGAGGTCCAACAAGTTGACGTTAATAACACATTTCTTAATGGTGATTTAACTGAATTAGTATACATGCTTCAACCAGAAGGATTTGTTGATCCAGATAAGCCTCAATATGTTTGTAAATTACACAAGGCATTATATGGGTTAAAACAGGCTCCGCGTGCATGGTATGACAAGCTAAAGACTGCATTATTGCAACAGAACTTCCAAAATTCAACTTCTGATTCTAGTCTATTCTATTATCATAATAGCAACAAAGTTGTGTATATCCTTGTTTACGTTGATGACATCTTACTTACGGGAAATGACACCTCAACGATTCAGCTAGTAATTTCCAATTTGGACAGCTTGTTTGGTCTCAAAATTCTTGGCTCCATTAACTATTTTCTCGGCATATCTGTTGTTCATACCAGTTCGGATTATTACTTAATCAGAGCAAATATGCACAAGATATTCTTCTCAAGTATGGCATGACTGAGTGCAATCCCTGCTCTACCTCGATGGTTCTTGGCTCCAAACTTTGTCTTGAGGATAGCCCTTTGTTTGAACAACCCTCTGTTTACAGGAGCCTTATTGGAGCTTTGCAGTACCTCACCATGACCAGACCCCGATCTCTCCTTTACGGTAAACAAACTAAGTCAGTTTCTCAAGGCTCCAACTATTAATCACTGGCAGGCTTGCAAGCATGTTCTTCGCTATATTAAAGGAACTTTACACCATGGTCTAACATTTTCTAAAGGCTCCAGTCTAAAGCTTGAAGGATATGCTGATGCTGACTGGGCAAGTAATCAATCTGACCAAAAATCAACCAGTGGATATTGCATTTTCCTTGGCTCAAATTTGATTCAGTGGTGCTCCAAAAAACAGCATGTTGTTGCCTTATCCTCCACTGGAGCAGAATATCATGCCTTAGCCCATGCTGCCACTGAAATTGCTTGGATACAAAATCAGTTTCAAGAACTTCATATCTCCATTTCTGGCCTTCCCATTCTCTGGTGTGATAATACAAGCGCTAGAGCTCTTGCTTCCAACCCCGTCTTCCATGCGCGCACCAAACACATCGAAATTGATGTGCACTTTGTACGGGAAATTGTTCAAGCTAAACGTCTCGTAGTCCAATATGTTGCCTCCACCTTCCAAGTTACCGATATTCTTACCAAACCCCTCTCCAGCTCTCGGTTTTGCTCTCTTCTGGATCAACTTCGCCTTCCTGTCTCTCCTGAATTTAAGCTTGAGGGACGAACTGACCATCCTGAACAAGCTACAAATTCAACGACAGATTAGTGTTAACTCAGCTGTGAGAGCAAACTTTAAAGACAATGAAGGTTGAGTAAATAAAGTCAAACTGGGTTCAAAGTTACGCTTGAAAGACGATGAAGAATGAAGGTTGTTAACTCAGCTGTGAGAGCAAAATCTTAAAGACGATGAAGGTGATGACGAAGTTTTTTTTTTTGTTTGCTGTTCAGTTTTTTCCTTTATTGAGTTTTTAGCTTGAGGGACGATGTTGACAGAAGAAGAAGTTCAAGCTTCAAACTCAGCAAAGTATGAA